>JAWRVZ010000361.1:210000-404199 GCA_037043235.1 Rhodeus uyekii | reverse complement strand
TATCCCAAAAGGAATCCTCAATGTTTTCTGGCAAAAATGAGACCAGCCTTAGTGTCTTTTTGCTCGGCAGTGGTTTTCCCTTAAAGGGCCAGTCACACAGCGAAAACGCACGAATTCCGCACAGATTTTCGTTTCTGCGCGGAGCGCGTGTCATATGCGTATTTCGTCTGTGGAACGAACGTGGACCGTCAGTGATTGTAAGTGGATGTGCGTCGAAGGTGGTTTGTGCGTGATTGAGTTTTGAACGGTTAATTTTTCGTTATTCATGAGTCCATGTGCGTAGTTTATGCGTGACTATGTGCGGGACACGCGTCGGCGTCAGTGTTTATGTGTCGGAACTGGTTCGAAACCGCGCACATCCACTGACGCCCACCTTCATATCACGCATGAACCGCGCACGTATCACGCTCATTCCACTGACAATGTGGATTCTGAAAGTGCTTGTTCGTGGAACGTTCGAAGTGTTTGGACGCGCTCCGTCAGTGATTCATGCGTCGAATGTTTGTGGAATACTTTGGTCAATTTCTCGACGCACAAGCACACACAAACCCAATCTGTGCGTGATCGGCTGTGTGACTGGCCCTTAAGTAATAACAACCTTCATTTAAAAACTCCATTTTGTGTTGACTTTGGATAATAATTAAATTTTTTTAATGGACTGAAACATTTAAGTGTCAAACATGCAAATAAGAAATCAGGAAAGGGCAAACAGTTTTCACAACACTATATATTATATTTCAAACAGTTCAATGTCAATATGATTTTGTTAATTTCGGTGCTTCACTGCTGTGTGTCAGTGTAACAAGCTCTACACCAGTGGTTGCCAACCCGTCGATCTTTATCACCATCCCGGAAGCTCCCAAAAAAAAAAAAAATATATGTTTGTTGCCAAATTAGCGACTCTGTCCCGCTCCGCAAGCCCTGATCGGACGACTGCTTCGCACCGCAATCCCACCCCGTTAACAGGACGACTGCTCTGCCCGCACAGTGGTGAAGGTGTTTCTGCAGTGATTGTAGTCGATCTCACACAGATCTGTGAAACACATGAACGTAAAGATCAGATTTTTAAGTTGCTCTGAATCCATTCAACAACATTAGTAATCCGAAGTGTGAACTTTTGATTTGAGTTTTGGTCTTCTAATTGTTCCTGTTTTATCTTCCAGAAGCATCATTTTTATCCAGTGCTGCTCCTCCACAAACCTCCATCGCAAACCCCCCCGACTCCCATCCTCTCCCCGACTCCCGTCTTCATCTCCTCTGGCTCCTTGTTTTAATTCCTCTTGTCTTGGGTGGCGTTTTCTTCTGTAAACTCCGGAGGGCAAGTATTTCTCACATTTATAGTTTTCTGATGATCATCTGACAGTAATTCCAGCATTTGAACAGTAAGAGGAGCTTCTAAAGCCGCTGCGTTTAGGTTTCCTCCTGAGCGCTTCTCTCTCCATAAGAGCGATCAAACACAATCCTGAACCGCTGCTGTTTACAATCTGTGTCACACATACACTGAATATTTACAGTGTATTTGTGCGAGTGTAGTCGACTACACAAGAAAAAAAAACCACAAGATTTTGTTCAAATGACATTTTAACCTTACATGTAACCCTCTGCCGCGTGGGATTAGACCGATCCGTGCGTCTCGTGATCAGTTGCTAAATTCAAACGTGTTTTCGCCTAACCCGACGGTCGCGCTCAGTGTTTGTCATATATCACAGCTATTCAGTTTAACCACATACCTTTATTTTAGGTTTCAGACGTTTAAATACTCATAAGTACTGGCAAAAAAATACATTTATAGTTTGAAAAATACAAACCGATGTCTATAAAAGCGGAAATAACAATCCATTAAATTATAAACCAACAAGGTGTTTTATTCATATCAGATACACATTGCATAGGTTACTATAAACTTCATATTCTTCTCCCGCTTCACCGGACACTTACTGTCATGTATTTCGAGAGAAGTGACTGAATTTACGTGTTGTAAAGCCGATTCTCTGAACTGCGCCGCCCGTCTTGCATTATAGATCAGCTGACATGATCATTATAAAAGGCTTTTAAGCGACAAAACAAGGAATCTCTGAGGAGTTTTGGTTACATGCCAATTACAATTGTGTTACAATTACAAATCTCAGTTTTCTGTTCTTCTCTTCACAGATGCTGTGCTTTCAAGGAAAAGAAGTGGAAAACGGTTGCAATTATTGTGTGTCTGTCGACATGAACGATTCTGGAGAAAACGCTGAACCTTTTCAAACTGTTGATCCAGATAAAAAAAATTGTGCACATCAGTCTGTTACTGATAGACGACACATGTTTAGGTTTTCAGCGTTGAAACCGTTGGATGTTTGTTTTAAATCTCCTTGTAAAAAACAAACGCACTAAGTAAGAGATTCACTGTAATACAGTTTATTTAGATGGTTTGTGCTGCGGCTCAATTTAAGTTATATAAGCTTTATTGAAAAATCTTTTTGCTTTCTTTATAACCCGTTTGTAACTTGAATAGGTTTATTTCATTCTGACAAGTTCAACTGCAAAGTTTTGGAGTTACAACCAAATTAAATAATGGGATTGAATCGGTTTGACGTGTTGAAAACCGTAACAATAGACTGAACACAGAAATCAGCCGCAGTGCAAACAGCTTTCCTGTGTGTCTAACAGTAGAGAGCAGCGCTTGCAACATCAAGGTCATGGGTTTGATTTCCAGGGAAAGCAAGAACTGATTAGAATATCAATGTGTTTCTTGAACGCAATGCAAGTTACTTTGGATAAAAGCATCTGATAAATGCATGAATGTAAAATAGATCTGTGCATTAAGTGTGAAAGTGCAATTAAATTTGTTCTGTTACGGCTGATTTTATTTATTTTTTTGCCGATATTTGTTACAGAATATTTGTAAAGGCTGCACACCAAAGTTTTATTCATATTTATTTACAGTCATCAATAGCATTAATGTTAACTAATTAATTCTGGCATCATAACGACTGATTCAGATGAAGCTCCAGTCAGATTCTGATATAATCAGGTTTGGATCGACGCTGAACTTTGTGTTTGAATACTGTGAATCTGCTGAACAATCAGACGCTGTTTTTCTCCATGTGTTTATGATACGAACAACTTATTAAACACAAGTGTGTGTGATTGTAGAGTCAGAGTTTCTCACGTGTTTCAGTTGAGAAGTGTTAAGCTAGTGTGTGTGTGAGCTGGTGGCGTTGAGGAGATTTAATGTAAAGCGCTTTGAGTGTCTATGAAATATTAATGATGCACTTTCAGATTCATCTGTATTTCTGTATGTGGCTGCACATTTGTAAATATAAAATAAAAGTGTAAGCTAACTGATTTCAAGTCAATGTTTTTCTCTATATTTCAAAGATAAACCACTTGTATTTCTCATCTGATATAAAATAACTGGCAGAGTAAAATATCATACATGTTAAATAATTCATTCATAAGTGTGTAGTTTAAGAATTACCGCATTTAAAATAAAATATTCAGTATAATAAGTATATTCAATCGGCTATAAAGATATTTAAACATGTGGCCTTTGTCCAATCAGTGAAACACCAATTACAGCAAAAATTACTGTGAAACAGCAGCGTATGAATATTCAGGATTGATTATTAACCCCGGATAAATTATGAGCAATATAAAACTTGAAGTTAAATAATGCATCTGTTTTCTTGTGGTTTAGAATGATGAAGTGTGAAAACCCTAGTGAAGCCGATAACATTTCCATCATAACCCATAACTCATCATCATAACCCAGGGTTAAGGTCAACTGCAGCGGCCGCATGTGTGGCAAACCCAGAAAACCCTTTTCTTTTCAGCACACAGGGATGAAGAGATGCGCTCTAGGACTGTATATTTCTTCCTGTGTTGTGTTTGATGGACTACATCAGAATAACGTAAATGTCTCAGAACTATATATTTATCATTGTCAGACACAGAAACTTACGTGTGAATAATAACAACTCTTCTCGCACCGTACACACTGACTCGGGTCAGCAGACTCTTCTGCATGTTCACACAGACCCAGCATGAATCAGCATGTTCATATGTCAGAGCAGCACGAATCTGCGTAACTCTCGATCTGAGGAGGAAGGAAGTTAAGGAAGTATTGTTATTTACCTTAACTTCCTTCTGCACAGTTAATGAAGTATGGGATGGTGCAACAAGTGCGCTGCGGTTTCGTCCTGCTCAGAGGAAGCGAAATAGGAGGAGGAAAAGCTCTTTTTTGAAAAGGTTGACATGCCGCCTGAGCCTAACCCATGTTTCTGATAGAGAGAGAAAGAGAGAGAGAGATGCTCGCCGTTTTTCTAAAGAAATTGTACGTTTTATCAATATTTTTCAAATTATCTTAATTGAGTTGTTTTCTGTATTCCTGTAACTGTAAATAAATGGAAGCAGGTGCACACGACTAGATGCATGTTGTCTTTTTGTGAAAATGATAAATCGCAGTTTGTTTCTGCATGATTGATCATCAATCCTGACACACATCAATAACTTCCACCACTAACATTATTCCTGTAAACATTGCTGGAATCTCAAGGCTGTAAGTGAAGATCAAATGCTAGTTTTGTGAGTCTCTGCTCTGAGGAAACTGGTTTACTGCAGCTTTAAACTGAAGAAGCGCTGCGGCCGGTCAGTGACGTAGAGGATTTTCAGAGGAGGGCGGGGCTTGAGTAAACTTGATAAACCGACCGCAGTCAAAATCAAGCCTTTCCACTGTCGGTCCAACAGCACTAACATTAAGAAACCAGCGGGGAGTGAACTTGGATATTTTGGATATTTCTTGGATGTTACTTGTTAAAGATGACGATCATCATCATCATCAGCATCATCGTGTCTCTTTCAGCAGGTTAGTTCAGTGAACGGAGTTTTACTTTATTGAAGTGAAAATAGCGATAGATTCTATTTACACAATGTAAAATTATCAGTATTTGCTCATCAGTGTTGATAAACCGTATGCAATAATAACCGAGTGTAAATTATTATATTTATTAAAATTATTAAATTAGTGAAGCATTATTGGGTAAATAAAGCTCAAACCGATAAACACTTTATTATTAAACACGTTAGACACTTTATTTACAGTTTTCGCATATTTGCATAGGTGGGTGTTTGAGTGGACGTGCTCTCGAAAAGCGCACCGGCTTTCGTGAAACACGTGATTGACACAGTGTGAGTATAGATCAGGGGTCGGGAACCTATGGCTCCGCTACTTCCGCCCTTGGACGACAGGTAGATCGGTCCGCTATGGCTGCAGCTTCATATTTTAAAAAAATGGGGTATATGGCTCTCTCAGACAAAAAGGTTCCCGACCCCTAATTGTCCTGGCGAGGCTCTGTGTGTGCGCGCGCTGGTGAGCTTCTGTTTTGTGCGCGCGCTGGCGAGGCTCTGTTTTGTGTGCGCGCTGGCCAGGCTCTGTGTGTGCGCGCGCTGGTGAGCCTCTGTTTTGTGTGCGCGCTGGCCAGGCTCTGTGTGTGCGCGCGTTGGTGAGCCTCTGTTTTGTGTGCGCGCTGGTGAGCCTCTGTTTTGTGCGCGCGCTGGCCAGGCTCTGTGTGTGTGCGCGCTGGTGAGCCTCTGTTTTGTGTGCGCGCTGGTGAGCCTCTGTTTTGTGCGCGCGCTGGCCAGGCTCTGTGTGTGTGCGCGTTGGTGAGTCTCTGTTTTGTGCGCGCGCTGGCCAGGCTCTGTGTGTGCGCGCGTTGGTGAGCCTCTGTTTTGTGTGCGCGCTGGTGAGCCTCTGTTTTGTGTGCGCGCTGGCCAGGCTCTGTGTGTGTGCGCGCTGGTGAGTCTCTGTTTTGTGCGCGCGCTGGCCAGGCTCTGTGTGTGCGCGCGTTGGTGAGCCTCTGTTTTGTGTGCGCGCTGGTGAGCCTCTGTTTTGTGTGCGCGCTGGCCAGGCTCTGTGTGTGCGCGCGTTGGTGAGCCTCTGTTTTGTGTGCGCGCTGGTGAGTCTCTGTTTTGTGCGCGCGCTGGCCAGGCTCTGTGTGTGTGCGCGCTGGTGAGCCTCTGTTTTGTGCGCGAGCTGGCCAGGCTCTGTGTGTGTGCGCGCTGGTGAGCCTCTGTTTTGTGTGCGCGCTGGTGAGCCTCTGTTTTGTGTGCGCGCTGGTGAGTCTCTGTTTTGTGTGCGCGCTGGTGAGTCTCTGTTTTGTGTGCGCGCTGGTGAGTCTCTGTTTTGTGTGCGCGCTGGTGAGTCTCTGTTTTGTGTGCGCGCTGGTGAGTCTCTGTTTTGTGTGCGCGCTGGTGAGTCTCTGTTTTGTGCGCGAGCTGGCCAGGCTCTGTGTGTGTGCGCGCTGGTGAGCCTCTGTTTTGTGTGCGCGCTGGTGAGTCTCTGTTTTGTGTGCGCGCTGGTGAGTCTCTGTTTTGTGTGCGCGCTGGTGAGTCTCTGTTTTGTGTGCGCGCTGGTGAGTCTCTGTTTTGTGTGCGCGCTGGTGAGCCTCTGTTTTGTGTGCGCGCTGGTGAGTCTCTGTTTTGTGTGCGCGCTGGTGAGCCTCTGTTTTGTGCGCGCGCTGGTGAGCCTCTGTTTTGTGCGCGTGCTGGTGAGCCTCTGTTTTGTGCGCGTGCTGGTGAGCCTCTGTTTTGTGCGCGTGCTGGTGAGCCTCTTTTTTGTGCGCGTGCTGGTGAGCCTCTTTTTTGTGCGCGCGCTGGCGAGGCTCTGTGTGTGCGCGCGCTGGCGAGGCTCTGTGTGTGCGCGCGCTGGCGAGGCTCTGTGTGTTCAACATTATAGGATGTTGTGTTATCTACCTGCCCCTGTTTTGGGATGTGATTCATGAGTGGCTTTTCTTTCAGTGTTTGTTTCCTCTGGTTGTGTCTTTTAATTCTTTCATGTTGATAAACCAGGTATGGACTTTATTTGTTATTTTGGCGTCTCTCAATGTATTGCATCGCTTAATTACTTTTTTATTAATCTATTTTACTTTTCATTTAAAAAAAGTATTTGTTCTTGCTTTATTAAAACTGTGAGGATGAGACGGTAACTCAAAGAAGTGAAATTTAGTTTTTGTTCCTTTACCAAAAAAAGCAGACTTATTGTTAGTTCTATGTAATTTTGCTATGAGTTTACTGGTCTGGCCCCCTGACATCAGACTAAGACTATATGTCAAAATATCAAATTTGATTCCTCATGTCATGATCCCTTTAATGCATTCAATTCTTTGAGAAAATTAATACAAAATCCGGTTTGGAGCCAATTATGGTGTGTGAATCTCACAGACCGGGAGTATATAAGACGAAAACTTCTAAACTATAATAAATACTTTCTTTCTTTCCAAACAGTTTGTGCTTGTGTTTCTGGGTTGATGTTGGAAGCAACTGAAGGTCAAGATGTGATTATTCCCTTTAAATGTGATCTGGAGAGAGTTGGATCAGTGAGGATCATTTTTGAAAAGTGTTTGATTGCAAAATACTGTTCTCGTGAAGCTGCTGCCGGCTGTCAATCCGTGGAAACTGAAGGAGTTTCACTGCAGGTTGAAGGAGGAAATGCGTCTCTGGTTCTTCATGAAGTGAACATGTCTCGATCTGGACTCTATGAAGCAGAAGCTTTCTTTAAAGAGAAAGTGTGTAAGAAAAATGCCAAACTTGTTGTCAACAGTGAGTTTAACACTAATATTTCTGTTTGCTTTATATAATATTTGCCGTTTGATTTCCAGTTACAATCCTCTAATTGTTCCTGTTTTATCTTCCAGAAGCATCCAGTGCTGCTCCTCCACAAACCTCCATCCCAAACCCCCCCGACTCCCATCATCTCCTCTGGCTCGTTGCTTTAATCCCTCTAGTGATTGTCTTGGGTGGCGTTTGCTTCTGTAAACACAAGAGGGCAAGTACAACTCTATAATTGATGAGATATAAGTTATTTTAAATAGGTAATTTTACTAGTTTCTCTTCAATCAGAAGCAAAACTGTGGTCATGTGACCTGAGATGTTTAACATAATGTGGTTTAAATGTGTAAACCTGAGATGCAATATTCCCTGAGAGACGGTGACTCTACATTGTGTTGCTATGTTTTGGGAATCTCCCGTTCACAGAATCCCTGAGACCTGACGGATAACGGCCGCTAACCAACCGGCCATTGCTGTGAGACGCAACGCTGGCTGATCCAGACAGTATAAATAGCAGAGCAGCGACAGTTGCATCAGAATATCTTTCTTCTTTCTTGACACTTATTCACTGCATCCGATGGCTTCCTTATGCAGGATTTACACGGGTCCCATTAACTCGTGGGACCGGCACGACCTGAGACTGGCTCATGCTGAAGCTGTTCTCTTGAGTCCACCTGTCTGCCGTCCCTTGAAGGAAGCCTCCATTGTGCCTGACGTACATGAGCAAAAGGTGAAGACTTGACCCAGTTGGTACGTGTGGTCACAGGTCATCTTCTGCCACACTCGATGGGGATCTCGGTCTGCTGTGTAGATGAACAGCTCCTCTCTCTGATAAGGCCTGTGCTGTTATAATCTATGGCAGTGCTTCTGGTCCTTCAGCCCAAGCTTCTGCAGTCCCTGTACGGCGGCGGTTTGGACACGGATGTCCTGAAAGACCCGTGAGCGTCGACTGACTTCACTCTCATGGCAACCAAGCGCTCCACTCGAGCCATCAGCCGTTCTGTGGGCTTCATGGTGCTCCTTCAACGATATCTATGGTTAATTCTGACCTGAAGGACTCGATCATGAGAATCCTGGCTGAGGACTCGAGTCCCGTGGAGAGCATGGGGACGTATGCACATCATTGTTTCACGGCTGACGTCTCGTCTTGATTCTGATGCAGTTGTTCTGGATCAGTCAGTGTTGCTTCTCACCACAATTAGTTAGTTGGTCAACTGACATTATCCTGCAAGGATATGATATTTCAGGAATTGACTCAAGCAACACAATGTCTGTTTCACGTCTCTCAGGGAACCGATGTTACAAGAATAACCGGAGATGTTTTTCTCTCACGAGAGCAAAACCAGAATCTGCGAATCAGAATCTCACACACAACACTGATAAAATGCACAAGTAAAGCTTTTATTTGATTTGGTTACATGATGTTTTTCTCTAATCTCAGTTTCTGTTCTTCTCTTCACAGATGCTGTGCTTTCAAGAAAAACGAGTGGAAAACCATTTCTGTGATTGTGTGTCTGTCGACATGAACGGTGGAGAAAACACTAAAGTTCTTCTCCCGTCTTGAAACACTTTATCTTTGTTCAAACTGTTGGTCCCGGTACAGTTTTTGTGTGTATCAGTCTGTTACGAGCTGATAGACACATGTTTTGTTGTGCAATGCAAGTCACTTTGGATAAAATTCAGGAATGTAAAATAGATCTGTGCATTAAGTGTAAAAGTGCAGGTGCTCTTCTTGTTCTGTTACATCTGATTTTTATTTTTTTTTTCTTCCTTTTTTGCTTTTGCTGATATTTATTTAACTGCATTTGAAGCTACATGCCAAATTTTTATTCTTATTTAGTCATCAGTATTAATATTAACTAATTAATTCTGGCATCATAACTGATTCAGATGAAGCTCCAGTCAGATTCTGATATAATCAGGTTTGGATCGACGCTGAACTTTGTGTTTGAATACTGTGAATCTGCTGAACAATCAGATGCTGTTTTTCTCCAAGTGTTTATGATACGAACAACTTATTAAACACAAGTGTGTGATTGTAGAGTCAGAGTTTCTCAAGTGTTTCAGTTGAGAAGTGTTAAGCTAGTGTGTGTGTGTGTGTGTGCTGCACGCTGGTGGCGTTGAGATTCCATGTAAAGCAATTTGAGTCTTTATGATAAAGCGCTATATAAATGCAGTGAATTATGCACTTTCAGATTTATTTGTCTCTGTTTAAAAATAAACCACTTATTTTCCTTCAGTGTTTTGTGGTGTTTTACCATCTGGTATTAAATAACTTCACTGGCAGAGTAATATGTCATACATATTCATTTAGAAGTGTAGTTTAAAAATGACCGTATTTATTAATAAAATATTCATCATAATATGTATAATCAGTCAGTAATAACGTTATTTAAACATGTGGCCTTTGTCCAATCAGTGAAACACTAATTACAGTGTGAAACAGCAGCGTATGAATTTACAGGATTGATTATTAATCCCAGATAAATTATGATCAACATGAAGCTTGAAGAAAGATAATGCGTCTGTTTTTCTTTTGGTTAAGAATAATTCAGGGTTCAAGTGTGAAAAACCCTAGTGAAACCAATAACATTTACATCATAACCCATAACTCATAACCCAGGGTTAAAATATCCCGCAGAAGAATGTGAGGAAGATTATTAAACAAGTGATTCTTGGGAAGAACTGTAAATTAAATAAATCCACTTTAATTTTCAGTTTCATTTGCATATTCAAATGACTCCGACACACTCTTTTTCTACATGTATGATTTTAAACGCATGTTGCCGGTTGTTCAGTTGCTCTGGAGTCTCCAGGTGTCGTCGGCTTGAGCTCGTCGTTGCTGCTCACAGCTTTATTTATCCTGATTTCTGCATGTTGAGTTTTTGCAGAGCATGATATCATGAGACTGTCGTGAGAAACGCGTGTTGGAGGGAAAGACACCAGCAGCCGTTGTTGTGGCAAATCTGCAGTCTACATTTTCTCACTGGGTCAATCAGAGAAAAAGGCTGAGAGTCGTAAGTTAAGAAGATCGTTATTCTCAGGCAAAAAGTGAGATGACAGCTTTACATCTGGATCCAGATCACCATGCATCTAATTTTTAGTTATTACATGTACAGTACTTCTCTTATCTTTCAATGTCCAATAGTAAATAATCCAGTCCTCTTTTCTTTTGGCTCCACCTCGGCCTTACAATTACAATTCCTCATACATTAAGGTTATATTGGTAGAGAAGCCCCTTTTTTACAAGCTTTTCAAGGTCTCTCACTATCTCACTCGCTCTTCCCAGCTTCAAACCCGTCGCTTTTCCGTCAAATCATATGTTTGCATCATCTAGAAGGTTAAATGTTCTCACTAGTTGTATATTTAAGTTCTTAATGATATATGAATTTCTCCAGCAGCTTCAGAAAAGCACTTTAATGGAGAAAAACAAAGAGCAAAGCATGTTTTTTCCAAGAGTTTGAGGATAAACTTTCATTCAAGAGGGACCATCAGTTCTTTTATCAGGTGACGACACAAATTCAACTGAGACGAGCAACACTGTGAGTTTGCTGTGAGGAGCCGCTGCCAGAGGGAAATCCACACGGGAGATTAATGCCGGACTGTTTTCACCTCATGAGGGAAAAACTACTAGCTAATAGCAGAAGTGTTTACAGCTCTTACACAACATCACACGCCACCAAACCATCTGAACACAAAGGCTCTTACTAAGGCCACGTCCACACGGAGACGCGGATCACTGCATCCGCATACATTTCTTACCGGATTGGCGTTCCGTCCACACGCATCCGGCGATTTGGGAGACTGAATCCGCTCACTTTTTATACCGGGTCCTAAAGTGGATAGATCTGAATCCGACAGACCTTTCCTGCATAATGAAGACAGAAAAGAGTGTAAGTCAAGAATCTGTAAAAGACATTTAGAAATGCAGTGAGTGTGAGCGAGAGAAAAGAGGAATAGCAGAAACACATTAAATATTATCATTATCATTTATCAGATGCTTTTATCCAAAGCAACTTGCATCGCATTCAAGAAACACATTGATATTATAATCAGTTCTTGCTTTCATAAAAGACACTGACTTCCCTCAGAAAAGCGAACAGAGAACAAGAATGAAGGAACTAAAATCCCAGATGTCATACAGCAGTCCAGAGCTGTATTGTGCAAATATGGGTTCATGCAGTTCTGCTGCACCAACATGTTTTGTATTGTTATAGCAGATCATTCTGTCTTGGTCATTTTATATGTAGGTCACAAGCTAAAAATGTGTGGGAACCCTGTTCTAGATCAAGAGGAGGAATAACAATGTTCTGCACTCAGACTCTTACAAGAGACTCAAGGAAAGTCTAGGATTTGCAAATGCCATCCGAGCGAAGCTTAAGCCTTGCAGTGTAACCGATGGAACGATGAAGACCAGTGGCTGTATTAAGACTTGAAGTAGTGATGATTTTTGCAACCACTAAGCTCCAGATGTGGAGCGATGCAAGGGGGGCGTATGACCCCGGGGAATATGCTTTTTTTGCTGCAGGGAGAAGGATTTAGTTTGCACCGAACAAGAGCACAGAGCTGGTCATTTATGACGCGTCGCCATGGAAACAGTAAGCGGAAACGTTCTAGAGTTGGGGAACGCGAAATGTTTACTTCTTTCTAGGGGGAGTGTAACAGAAAATAACTGAGAAGCCTTAAGTGAACGGAGGCCTCACCATATAGGTGTAACTCTCTTTAGTGAGACGAGGCCTGACAACGTTCGCCATGACTAAGAAGGCCTCAGGAGAGCGGAGACCTCAGTGAATCTGTGATTAGGCTCCAGACAGCTGTCATATCAGAGGTTTGCACTATAGCGACCCCTAGGGGATGCCATCCAGAATGCACAGCGCAAGATTCCCCAGAGCTGATGAGAAAAACCCCCCCGTCAGCAATCGTGAAAAGAACAGGTCTCTCCTCCCTGTCAACAATCTTTTGTGCGGCTCTTCGCAGTTATGAGCGAAAAAAGTAAAAATGAAATCTTCACCTCCAACAGCACACATTGTTTTTTTCTGGGAAAAACTGAACATTTCGACTGAATGTTTGAAACAGTGTTTTAGAAACACATTTTACCGCTTCTGAAATTATTTTCACCATGTGAAACCTTTAAACTCATCTTGACTCTTTGTTTTTAAGTATTTACGATTTTTAAAGCGGTATGTGGTTTAGGTCATTGTCACATTTTAAAATATTAAAAGCAAACGGTTTCAGAAACACATTTCTGATGACATTGCACAATGTCTTAATAATATGTTTTTGTTTTTATTGATCTGCATCACTTTAAAGGTTTTAATGTTGTATGTGAAAGTATTGCATTGTGGGCTGGGTGATAAAAAAATAAAGATAATTATCGCGATTTAATTTCCCTCTACAGCAGAGGTGCCCAAACTAGGGCCCGCGGGAACCTTTGATTTGGCCCGCCGTACCGTCCGAGGGGAGAGAGAGAGAGAGAGAGAGAGAGAGAGAGAGAGAAACAGAGAGAGAGAGAGAGAGAGTTTTTGAGTTTATAAAATCTTTAATCAATGGAGTTTAAAAAACACCAGTAAAACAAAACAAAAAACAATTATTCAAAAAGAATCACCAAATAAATGATAAAAGGTCCTCTTCATAAAACACAAACAACCCACTGTTTACACACCACTTACGCATAAAATCAACCATGTTTCCAGTACTGTTAAAAAACACACACTCAACTCTGATTCTGGATTCAACCAACGCCGTAAACATTCTGATCACATCAACCATTCGTCCTTCAAGAGCCAGTCTACAGGTCTTCCAAATGGCTAGTTTTGCTTGCCCAAGTATAAAATTAGCCACAGTGCATCTTTCTTTGTTTGCTTTGGAATATTTACATCCAAAGATAAAAATAACTTGGTTAAAATCAAAACCCAGTCCTGTCACAGTTCTCTCCAGCAGCGCGAAAAGTGGGACCAACCTCGGACATTCAATAAAAACATGAAAAACAGTTTCGTTACTGTTACAGAAAAGACACACTGGTAAAACATTTAGGTTGAATCTGGAAACAAACACGTTAGTGGCGAGCACACAGTGCAGTATTCTCCACTGGAGATCCCCTGAGCGCTTGGGAAGAGGGCTTTTATAAAACAGCCTCCAGGAAGGGAGAATATGGTCTGCAACTGCGAGCTTTTCTCTCCATTTCGTATCATGTCTTACATGAAGATCGTTAAAATAAGCAGTTTTTACACAGACTTGATATAGCTCTTTCTTCCCCGCTGTTTGAAAAATTAGCTCTTCTAATCTCTCCAATTGTAATAATTTTCCAACTTGGTTGGTTTCAGAGGAAACTTTAGGTGACACACTTAATTCAGGGAAGGAGACCTGTAAAGGCCCTCCCTCCAAAGAATGGTTTAAAAACTGTAAAAGAGGAAGAGGAAAGGCAGACTTCAGTCCTAAAAGCAAATGCTCCACCACTCTCACAGACCTTACTTCGACCTGTCTAGCAATCTCTTCTGCTGATCTCCACTCTTTTGAGTCCAAGTCAATCAAGTGTCTGACTTTAGTAAAACCTTTCCTCATGCATTGCAGAGCAATGTTGTTAAACACACAAACATTCCCTAAAAAAGGATTAAAAAACAATGGTTCATCTATCCCATAATGATCATTTTCTGACCTGGACACTTTAAACACATTCCAAGATTTTAAAACTGATGCATAAAAATTAAGACCAGACGTAACCCTTCCATTAAAAGGTGCCATTAAGAACAGTTGCTTGTCAAGCTCAATGCCACACAGCGATCGCAATAACGTGAGTCCAAATGACACCCAGGGGACAAACTCTGTAGAAAAAAGCAGTTTTTGGGCAGATTTTAGTCTCAGAGCTCTGACTTTGGCTGTTAGTTCAATTAGTCCTTGTCCTCCTTCATTAACTGGCAAGTATAAAATTCCAGGAGGAAGCCAGTGGAAACCATCCCAGAAAAAGTCAACAAAAACCTTTTGTAGTTTTTGTAGCAAGTCTCCCGGAGGATCAATAACAGTCAGACGATGCCACAGCATAGATGCTGCTAGATTGTTCACCACAAGGACTCTCCCTCTATAGGACACTCGGGGAAGGATCCATCTCCATTTCTGTAGGCGTCCAGCCACCTTTTCATAGAGGCCTTCCCAGTTCTTCAGCATGTATTGTTCTGTTCCCAGAAAGACCCCCAACACTTTAAACCCCTCTGAACTCCAGGGGCAGCGCTGAGGAAGCCTGGGAACGCTTTCTTCCTCCCACTGGCCTAGAAGCAATGATGAGCTTTTTCCCCAGTTAATTCGAGCTGAGGAAGCTTTTTGATAAGCCTCAAGAGCCGCTTCCAAGCTGAAAACATCTTCGTTGGATCGGATCACAACAGTGACATCGTCAGCGTAAGCGCTGAGTTTTACAGTCACCGTCTCTGAAGAAGAAACATCCACCGTTGAAATCCCACGCAGTTGACGCCTTAAAACAGTCAGTAATGGTTCGATGGCAATGGCGTATAAAATGCCTGACATACTGCATCCTTGCCGTATGCCTCTGCTCACTAAAAAAGGTCTTGACAATGAACCATTGATTTTTAAAATACTGTATATATCAGCATATAATAATTTAACGTAGGAAATAAATAAAGGACCAAATCCAAAAGCTTCAAAACATTTAAAAAGAAAGTCATGATCTACACGATCAAAAGCCTTTTCCTGGTCCAAAGATAAAAACCCTACATTAAGATTTTTGCCTCTGGCAAATGAAATCAAATCACGAACCAGAAACAAATTGTCAAATATTGTACGGTTCGGAATACAATATGACTGGTCTGCGTGAATTATTGTTGATATATACAGTTTTAGTCTATTAGTTAAGGCTTTGGAGAAGATCTTGTAATCCACTCCAAGCAGAGACACTGGTCGCCAGTTCCTTATGTCAGCAAGATCCCCCTTCTTGGGCAGCAAGGTGATCACTGCTCTCCGCAGACTCAATGGTAGGCGTCCACTATCAAAGCACTCTAAAAACACTGAGAACAAGTCTTCACCAATGACTGGCCAAAACTGTTTATAAAACTCTGCAGTTAAACCATCCAAACCCGGGACTTTTCCTGAAGACATGTCTTTGATAGCAGCAGTCAGTTCCTCCATCAGCAAAGGCTGATCGAGTCTGGAGTGCTCTCTCTCCGTCAGATGAGGCAGATCCTGAAGAAGTGTTTCTGCTGTTTCTCCATCACATGCTTCTGCTGTGTAAAGACTTTCATAAAAACTCAGTGCATGTGTGATTATCTCATGTTCATCCGTTGTTTCACCTCCTCCTGGAAGTTTCAGACGTCTTAAAATTTTCCTATTGTCAACTTTCTTTTCAAGGTTGAAAAAGAATGATGTTGGAGCATCCATGCAATTAAAAGACGTGAACCTCGAACGAACCAGAGTCTCTTTAGCTCTCTCTTCCAGGAGATTATGGAGAAGAATTTTCCTTGTCTCCAAAACTTCACCAGTACTTCCATCAGACTCTTCAATGTCAAACTGCAAAATGTCTTGCTCAAGTTGTTTCATTTTATTCTCAAGATTGTTCTTGTTGTGTGCAGAATACTCCTGACAGAAGAGTTTGACCTGGACTTTACCAATGTCCCACCACTGACTCAGGGACTTGTACTGGGGTTTTCTCTCTCTCCATGCCTCCCAAAAGAGTGTGAAAGAGTGTAAAAAGTGATGATCTTGTAACAGCTTATTATTAAAACGCCAATATGGGCATGTGAATGTGCTCTGTGCAGAAGTGACATTGACAGATATATAATGATGGTCTGATAAAGAAGTGGGGGTAATGCGACTATTTGAAAACTTTTCACTGGCAGTTCTTTGCACATAAATTCTATCAAGCCTTGCTGCAGAGATCATGTTAAAGTTTACTTTCATCCATGTATACTGCTTTACATCAGGAAAAGCTTCTCTCCACACGTCTACAAGATCATGGTATATGATTAATTTTCTAAGAACATCTGCTGATGAACTATGAGGTTCCCCATGATTTCGGTCTAGTGTGTGATCTAAGGTGCAGTTAAAATCCCCAGCCAGTACAACAGTCCTGCCCTGTGGAACACTGCTTAACGCTGTGTTGAGTTTATCAAAGAACAAGCCACGTTCTGTCCCGATATTAGGGGCATATATATTAAAAAATGAAAAATCAATATCATGCAAATTAACATCCACTCTTTGCATTCTGCCGGGTAAAATATCAAAAACAACCACATTCTGATCCTTAAATTCAGATCCAAAAAGAATAGCGACTCCTGCACTATTACTAGAGCCATGGCTTAAAACGGCCTGTCCGCACCATTCACTCTGCCACTGGACCTCATTATCCACATCTGTGTGAGTCTCTTGCAAACAAATCACACTACAGTGTTTCAAATTTATATAGTCAAAAAGGGAAACCCTTTTCACAGCATCACGACACCCATTGATATTTAAAGAACCAAAACATAAAGGTGCCATGATGCTAAAGGAAAAAAGAAAAGAAAAAACAAAAAGAAAATTGAATTCTGATAAAACTAGACCACTCATTTCTTACGTGATTGCAAGGAGACTCTAACATTGCTCAGGATCTTTTTAAGACGGTAGCGTTTCTGTTTATCCAGTTCATCATAAGAGGTTTTCTTCATAGCAGTTGTGCCAGATGCCAAAAACAAACTTAAATCAGGAAAAAAGGTCTCAATCTTGGGCTTACGAAGTCCTTTGGTACAATCTAAAAAATCATTGATTTGTTTGAGTGAATAGAGTTTCGGCTTATTGCCAGCACCACTATTCTCATCTAAAATGCTCTCAACATCATCATCATCATCATCAGACTCATCAGTTTGTAAGCATACACTCAACTCCTGACTATCCACATCTTCCACACTTTGACTGTTCATTTCCTCAGTATCTAGTGTTGTGTTGGCAGACTGAGCCTGCTCTACCTGACTCTGAGGATCATGATCAGTGTCTTCCTGGGCTTCAGTCCTGTTCTCAGAGACATTTACAGGAGCTTCTCTTGTGTTGTCAGACTCTACACTCTCCTCATGCGAGGGGCTCACTGTGGGTCTTTCAACACCTGACGACTCCGATAAAGCAGTCGCATTTAGATCACTGTTTGTCTGGCTTGTTACCTCTACAGCGGCAGCTGCAGTAGCAACATTAGCACCGTTTTTGTTCAGGCAGTTCTGCCGAACATGCCCAAACTCCCCACACACAAAACATTTCATTGTCTCTGAACTGATGAAAATCGTGTAGTCCTTACCGTCAATACTCAGCTTGACGGACAAATTCAGAGCCTCATTTTGTGAATTGAGAATCATTATAACTTGTCGTCTGAACGACATCACATGCCTGAGTTCGGCGTTCTTACAGCCGAGAGGAATCATCTTTACAGGGCTCATTAGCTTCCCGTACCTCTTAAGAATCTCCTCTAGCTTATCATTCTTAACAAACGGCGGCACATTTGAAAGAACAACTTTTTTGGTTGGGCTTGACAAAGGCATAACATTTATAAACGTGTCTTTGATCGTTAACCCACTCTCAATCAAGTCATCCACCATCTGAATCTCACTCAGAAACAGCACTATAGCTTTGTTCATGCGTGACGCCGATCTTATATTGGCTCCACCGATCACTGAACTCACAGCTAACAAACAATCCTCCACCGACACTGAAGCGTCAGGCATGCATTTACAACCATGCCTGACAGTCATGCCGAGGAAACCCCCTGCGTTTGCCTCCATTGCTCGGAGCACGCCGACCAAAGTCAGCTAAGACACTTTAAAAACTTCACTTATAAACCACAGTTTTTTGCAACTCAAAAAAAAGAGGGGAAAATAAGAAAGTAGAAACTCACTTAGGAGCGCTCTCACTCACAGCAGTCAACTCGCCACGCTCTCACCATCCACACATGCGCAGACACAGAGAGAGAGAGAGAGAGAGAGAGAGAGAGAGAGAGAGAGAGAGAGAGAGAGAGAGAAAGAGAGCGCGCGAGATACCTTCTACACAGATTGTCATTTCTAATTTGACAATTTTGTTTGTTTTATAGTTGAACTACAACAGAGTAAACTGAAATTAAATGTAAAAAAGGTATATATATATATATTTTTTTTTTATTGTAAATGCGCAATTCAAGGCGCGGCGCAGCACTGCGTGCTTTGCGACACATGACGTCAATAAACGTCAACAAATTAAACGCAATAATGGAGAAATCAAGGCAGTGGCAACACAGACAAGATATATTTTTTTTAAAAGCTGGGGAAGATGAGTTTTTATTCACAGAAGTCAAATCAAAGGTACTATGTCTAGTTTGCAAACAGTCTGTTGCTGTTTTTAAAGGAGTACAATATCTGTCGTCATTATGAAACAAATTATTGTGCAGCTTTCTCAAAGTACAGCGGCGAGACGCGAAAACAGCAGGCTCACGAGCTGCTTGCTGGACTTCGATCTGAACAGAGCGCGCTGCAACATCCTTCATCATCATTGATCAGTGATGCTGTCTCTGTTTGGCAGTACAGTGATCCCTCGTTTATTGCAGTTAATGTGGACCGGAACTATCGCGATAGGTGAAAGTAGGATCAGCCAATCAGCTCACGGGATACCTCCCCTCGTGCTCTCATTGGTCGAGCTCGCGCCGGGAACCAATCACGTGTCTTGTCTGAGTGCCGTGGGCGTGTTCAAAGCCTCAGATAGTTTCTCTCTGTCTGTCATCCTGGGAAACAGTTTCTCTCGTATCACGATTAAGCAGCGCTGCTTTACGCAATACGGCTGTACATGGCGGTATTTTTGAAATTTTATTTTTTTGATGAATATTTTTTAAAATTTATTTTTTTGATGAATATTTTTGAAAAATCCGCGATGCACTGAGACCGCGAAGTGGCGAGGGATTACTGTACCTACTTCTGTGAGCAGACTTTCAGTCTGATGAACTTGAACAAGAGTAAACTAAGAAGCCAAATAACTGACTCTCATCTATATGATATCTTGTCTTTGTCTGTAAGTCAGCTAGAGCCCAATCTTGAAAAACTTCTGAAAAGGACCAGCTTCATATCTCTCATTAGGTCACTGACATTGCAACCACATAGGCATTGAATTTTACATTGAACACTTGGGGATTGTTGCCCATTTAAATTGTTCATTAAAATGCAAAGCTTTAGGAAAAAAACTGCATTAGTTCATCAGATTAAAGTTGTTTTATATTTATTTTAAATATTATGAAATAAATAAACCCATAGCAACTTTAATGTAATACAGTTTGATTTATGATGCAAAATTTACTTTTGGCCCGCGGCTCTCAATCAAGTTTGATTTTTGGCCCTTCATAGGAAAAAGTTTGGGCACCCCTGCTCTACAGAATATGTGATTAAAACACCTGGTGGAGAGCAAAACAAGTGTTATAATGGAAATATATATCATATTGGAGAGTTTTAATTATTTTTTTTTAAACAAAAGAATTTATTGTATTTAATGTTAAATCAAATTTGTATTGATATTCTTACCTCATGAAATCAATCTCCTCAGATCTCCTCCAGACCAACGGTCCTTCCTTTCAGAGCGCATGCGCGGTCGCTGTTGTTCAAATTTTCGTGCGCAAACAGAAAAAAATAAACTGGCATAAGATGGACAAAAGTATGGAGTGTCTCTCTGTGCGGAGAAAAAAATTATATTTCTTGAATAAACCTAAACTGACTACGTGGGCAGCTTTTCAACAATTCTAAAAAGTCTATTTTTTCTATCACTGAAATGACGCTGTAATAAACCTTTAGTGGAAACGGAATGCAGATTCCTTGTCAAAGTTTAAAAGACTCCTAACTCTTTCTTTCTCTATTCCCCATGCTTGTGCTACTTGTGTTCAGAATGTTTGAAATGTTGTATTGTAAGCGCTCTTGTGTGTGTTTTTTTCCTTTGGACAAATCGCTTCTGTACTCCTCAAATTGTAAGTCGCTTTGGATAAAAACGTCTGCTAAATGAATAAATGTAAATGCAAAAATGAATTATGAGAAAGTTTTTCCTTATTATCATAATCTTTATTCAACTGTTTGAGTTTTTCCTGTCAGACAAAATTAAGATTTGATAATAAGCCATCAGGTGTTTTGGGGATTATAAGTTCATATTTCAATAATTTAACACTTTTGCAGGTTCATTGTTCTCTGCTGTCAAATAAATAGTTAAATGTAAATAAATAAAATATTTCAACTTTTTTTAGTAAGTGCTTTATTTTGAATCACAAACAATTCAATCAATTGTCCTGCTGCTCTTCGTCATCTTCATCATCATCACTCACTCTCTTCCTCCCTGAGTGAATGAACATGGATCCAGTGTTGGGAAAGGCAATATTGTAAAGCATAAGTTTAAGAGTAAGTTTCCTCAGCGCTGAATGGCCGCACTGAACTCTGGGCCGGTTCTGTCTCTTCAACAGAGAGACGACAGTCCATTTCCATCTGCACATCACCTGCACATACAAGAATAACTGTGTTATTACAGTGCAGATCTTCATTCAAAACTGTAACGAGTGTGTTAATGAATGAATAATGTTGTTTAAAGAATAATAATCACCTTCAGAGGAACAAACACAAGTCATGATCTCCCAGATAACAGACAGACAGCAGAAAACTGATGAACAAACACACCAGACTGAACCATCTGCACACACACACACACACACACACACACACACACACACACACACACACACACACACACACACACACACACACACACACACACACACACACACACACACACACACACACACACACACACCAATATTACAGTTATTTTATCATTATTACAGTTATTCTATCATTATTACAGTTATTCTATCATTATTATAGTTATTATATCATTATTACAGTTATTATATCATTATTACAGTTATTATATCATTATTACAGTTATTATATCATTATTAGTTATTTTAACAGCATCAGTTAAAGATTAACTGACTGTTTGCAACTGTATGTTCAACACACTTGGTGTTATATTTAATAAAAAGAAATCATCCATCACAACATTTACTAATCCTTGTTAATGTTAGATAAGAAAATACTAATCTATAAAATAATATATGCACGTCTTAATTTCTGAATCAATAGGCTTGATGTTGACATTAATATTAACTAAGATTAATGAATGCTGCAGAATTTATTATTATTAGTCCATTTCTTTAACTAATGCTATCAAGTGAAAGCTTTATTGTGTTGCCAGAAACTCCATTTATGGTCAATAATTAAAAATGTAAATGATTTTGGATTTCTTGTGTGAGAAACGTTGGTTCATTAAAAAGTTACAAAACCAGAATTCAATCAAACAATAATAAATCTGTTCATCTTGTCACTCAGCATTACATCATTAGATACTAAATTTATCCTAATTAATCTTTTTGTGTAAAGTGTGAATAGATTAATATCAGCTCACCTGCACTGGAGTTCTGCATTGCTCAATGTGAGTCTGTGAGCTACTAATGAATAAATGTGACACTGCTAGCATGTAATATATAGAAAAGCAGCTGAGGGGAATACAGTAAAAGTCAGTCAGAGTCAGTGCTTCCTGTTTTCTGCCAAGTTCAGTAGTAAGTTCAGTAGCAGCACTCTAACCACTAACCACTGTGCAGTACACTAGTGTGCCGTGGAAAATTATTCAATTTCTCCTAATTGGTGTAAAAAAAGAATTTTTTGAAAAGTAATCATAAAATACTTTTTTCTTTGTGTTTGCTTGATTCCCATTCAAGACACTTTGATAAGAATGACTGTATTTTGTTAATATAGGCTACAGAGTTTCATTTTTTAACATTTTTGGTTGGTGGCGTGCCTTGTGATTTTTTCCAATTAAAAACTGTTCCTTGGCTCAAAAAGGTTGAAAAGCTCTGCTCTAAGACATTTCCCATAGATGCTAAACAGTGCTAAAAGTTTTATTTTCTTAATTGAAAATATATGGGGGAGGGGTGGAACCACACACACAAACAATAACTTTTTTTTCATAAATATTATTTTTAATATATATAAAAACTTTTTTTATATATAAATAAAAACCCCACACACATGAGAACCCCCCCCAGCCCCCCCCCCCCCCAAGGAAAACACGGAAAAAAGCAGCACAAGACACTTGATTCAAGGAGATAAAGTACATTTTCAAACAAAATACAATAAACAGGGATAGTCTATTAAAAAAATAAATATTATAACACAACCATATTTTTTCTGTGGTTTTAACGGCTTGTTAAATGATGAACAAAGAGAGTCAAAAATAACTTTAAATCAACACAGAAAAGATTGCTATATTGCTGTTATGTTTTAAAATTAATATACTGTATTTAAATTAATATGCGCACACGCGTGAAAAACACCAGCACAGGATAAAAGTACAGTAGCAAAATTATAAACCTAAATCTTGTGTGATAAAGGGGACTTTCCAAAAGACTTTAAATGATGTGAAAGAACAGAGAACTTTTAACCAACACAGAAAAGTCTGCTTTATTGCGGTTTGAACCAACCACTTCTACGGTGCACTTTATCCCTCGCGAAGAACAGATGCAGCAGAAAACCCCAAACAGAGAAAGCGTTAGATATGCACAAGCGAGATTCAGATCTGAAAGTCATTGAAAGACATTGTGGTCTGTTGTTGGATTATATATCCCCCTACCTAACGCTTACCACAAACCAACATGATAATGGTGAGAATATAGAGCAATGAGGAAGCCATGATGGACTGAGGCCGGTGTGCAAATTTGGATGTCGGGGTTAAACCCCTACTCTTTATGAAGGACATCCTGGGATTTTTCATGACTACAGAGAGTCAAGACCTCGGTTTAACGTCTCATCCAACACATGGTGCTTGTTGCAGTACAGTGTCTCGTCACTATACCGGGGCGTTAGGACCCACACAGACCGCAGGGTGAGCACAGGACACCTCTTCCAGCAGAAACCTGGTTTTCCCAGGAGGTCTCCCATCCAGGTACTAACCAGCTCAACCCTGCTTATCTTCAGTGGGAAACCAGTCTTGGGCTACAGGGTGACATTGCTGCTGCCGTTGTAGAGGTAATTAAATACTTTTAGGTGTTCAGGTGTTGTTTGTTTCATGAATCATCACAACGAATGAATATGATGAAACTTTATTAACGGAGCATGTGTTGCCAGCACGATACATTGCCTGATAATGAGGCTCACGTGTGTTCTCAGTCCAGCACCCAGGGGGTGACGAGCCCAACACTTTTAGAGAACCAGAACACAATTATAACTCAGAACATTGATCTCAATGATCTACAGCAGGGATAAAACACAGCTTCTCATATATGTTTGCTTCATTACTGATGATTTAAAAGAGTATTACATCTTTATAACAGATAACTTTATAACTCTTTCAGATTTCCTGGTGAATGTAAGTTAGTCATCCGAGTGAAACTCTATAGAGGTCAACGATCGAAAAGCAAAAAAATATTGCACTTCTGAATTCCCATGAATGTATGGCTGCTAATAAGGAGGATTTGTCTAATTACTATTCACCATCTCAGTAACTTTAATACAAACCTATCACTTTTGACAATAATTTTTTATGCCAGTGAAATAATGCAAAGTATGGTTACAGAAATTAACATTATTATGATTTATTACTTTAATTGCTGGTTTGTTTTGTCTAAAAAGTCTGTGAAAATGACTCATCATGAAGATGTGATTCTATTGGTTGTCAGATCAATGCTCGCTGCTGATTGGCTGCAGTTTGAACGAGCCGCACCTGTTGACCTTGACCTTGGCTGCCTTACAATTTGCTGCTCAATAATGTTGAATGTAGTTTTGTAGGTTAATGAAATGTTGACAAGATTATTCTTATTATGATATGAGGTGGTTTATATCAGGTTTTGGTGGCTTTGAAGCTTCTGTTATCTCTGTAAAGATGTTAATGTGTCGCTACTGTGATTTGACGTCCACATCTTGCCATCCTTCTGTGTGTGTGTGTGTGTGTGTGTGTGTGTGTGTTTGATGGGTATTGTGTGTAATTTGGTTTTGCCGATTGCATCGTTTAGCTTTCATCATGTGAGAAGCGCGTTGGGGCTTTTGTTAAGCTACAGATACAGCCATGATGCTAGTTTAAATGACTTGAGCAAGATAATCGTGTAATTATAGGACTTAATCCATGTATACATGCATGTATATGGAGGCATAGATATTACAATGAAAAATGTTGATATTTAGATCAATCGAAGATTTTTAACGCTTTGTTTTTTGCCACGTTGTGGAGCTCAACTAATGATAGGCCTTTATGTTGAGCTGCGGATGCGATGCCTTTATGTGGTATTAGTTAGTATTATTATTATTAAGAAATCCTCACTGATAAAGTTCTCTCAACATAAATGTATAAGTGCAGAAATGATGTTTGTAAGAAGTTCATTATCCACTTACAAATAATTCAGGTAGAATAAATGGTATGTGTATTTGGCATAACTGTCTGAGGAGATTTGGCAAAGTGCATGTGAATTATAAACACACATAAAGGTTTCAGCAAATTGCTATCTTCAGTACTGGGTTTGCAACAAACATTCTCCCTTTTATTGACAGCAGTTACCTCCCTAGAAAAAAACGGCTCCTCTGTCAGTTCCGAGGAACGACAGTATATGGTGACATTAGTTAGGGTGCGCGCGGCCCTCCTGAGCGGGGGCGGGGGGTTACTTCCCTAGGCTTCATCATTCCCTCCCGAGCATAGTTTTTGGGTGGTTTGTGGCGGTTAGCGCGCATCCTCCCTGCGCCGCAGCTTCGTCTGTTCCTGTTGTCCAAGAACAATCCGGTTCGGAGCGCGGTAATTATTTGGTCTCGTGGGTTAGTGCGCTCGCGTCGTGCGCCTCGACACCTCTCTTTTCTAAGTAGCCACTCTGCCGCCTCGGCTAGTCCGAGGTTCTGTGGCGTTTATGCTGGGGGTCCCGTGCGCTCCGCTCCACTCTGTTTGCGGCTTTTTCCCGGTCCTTCCGCGATTGGCCCGGTTCAGAGTGGGGTGGGTGCAGCGTCCCGTTGGTCGGTCCAGCTCTCTACTGAGTCCTGACCCCGAGGAGTATCTTGCAGTACTTGGGGTCTCACCTGGTTCGTGGTCCTAGTGGGCCGCCCAGGGTCTCCCCCAAGTCTTAGTTGAGGCTATTTCTTGCCGAGAAGGGTTGGCCTCCCGAAGGATCCAGGTCTTCTCCTTAGGAGCACGTTTCGGGCGGCTTATTTTGTTCGCTGAGGAGGTGTTGGTATCTCGTTCCCATAGCGCTTTGTGACGCACCTCGAGTTCCCTAGAAAGGGAACGTCTCAGGTTACGTATGTAACCATAGTTCCCTGAGAGAGAACGAGACGCCGCGTCGCTTAGCCTCAGCTCCGGCGCATGCCGGGCTTGTTCAGATACTGGGCAAACTTCCGTTTCTGGGTTTTGGCACGCCTTTTGTACTCCTGGCTCATCACGTCATCCACGTATATTCACACAGCTTTGTTTTATTGTGCTTCAGTGACGATAACATTAAAGGCGTTCCCCATAGCGCTTTGTGATGCAGCGTCTCGTTCCCTCTCAGGGAACTATGGTTACATACGTAACCTGAGATGTTTTCTATTATTAAAACTAGTACTAATGGAAAAGTTATTAAGACTTCATCTGTGTACTGCCTTCAAAATCACTGAATGATACAGAGCTCTTCAATATCTATCAATGTGTTTTCTTTTCTCTGTTTTCTTTTTTTCTGTATTTTTGGTTCTTGTGAAAAACTTTGTGAATATTACTTAATCTGCTACTTTAGCTAAATTTTGTATTCAGCCTGTATTTTTAATTTCAAAATCAGAAGTTCAACAACACCTTAATACTGAAAGCTGTAAAATTTGTAAAGATATACAATTTGTAAACATCCATTTGTAAAAAAATTCAGATTTTTATTTAACTTTAAAGTTTGTCTCAGAGTCTGTAAACTTAACTTGCATTGCATTCAAGAAACACATTGACATTCTAATCAGTTCTTGCTTTCCCTGGGAATCAAACCCATGACCTTGATGTTGCAAGCTCTGCTCTCTACTGTTTGAGCTGCAGGAAAGCTGTTTGCACTGCGGCTGATTTCTGTGTTCAGTTCATTGTTACGTTTTTCAACACGTCAAACAGATTCAATCCCATTATTTTATTTTATTGTAACTCAAACTTTGCAGTTGAACTTTTCAATATGAAATATAAAACTATTTAAATTACTAATGGATATAAAGAAAGCAAGCAAAGAGCTATAATCAAGAAAGATTATAAAACTTCAGTTCAGCACAAACTATCTAAATAAACTCTGTGTATTGCAGTGAATCTCTTATTTACAGTGTGATTGTTCTTAACAAAGAGATTTAAAATAAACATCCACCGGTTTCAACACTGAAATAAACATAAACATGTCGTCTATCAGTCGGTAACAGACTGATCAACAGTTTGAACAAAGTTAAAGTGTTTCAAGACGGTAGAAGAACTTCAGCATTTTCTCCAGAATCGTTCATGTCGACAGACACACAATAATTGCAACGGTTTTCCACTTCTTTTTCTTTAAAGCACAGCATCTGTGAAGAGAAGAACAGAAACTGAGATTAGTGAAAAACATCATGTAACCAAAACTCCTCAGAGATTCAGACGATTCTTCATGAAAGATTCTGGAGTGAATATTCAGTGTATTTGTGTGACACAGATTGTAAACAGCAGCGGTTCAGGATTGTGTTTGATCGCTCTTATGGAGAGAGAAGCGCTCAGGAGGAAACCTAAACGCAGCGGCTTTAGAAGCTCCTCTTACTGTTCAAATGCTGGAATTACTGTCAGATTATCATCAGAAACCTATAAATGTGAGAAATACTTGCCGTCAGAAGTTTATAGACGCAAACGACCCCAAAGATGACAATCAGAGGAATTAAAGTGATCCAGTGATGACGAGACGAGTCGGGGGGATGATGAGAGTCGGGGGGGTGATGGGAGTGGGGGGGGTTTGGGATGAAGGTTTGTGGAGGAGCAGCACTGGACGCTTCTGGAAGATAAAACAGGAATAATTAGAGGATCATAAATGTAATATAAGCGACTCTTAACCGTCACATTAAAACATCACTGGCCGTTCCACTTCAGCAAATGTGAATATCGGATTATTAATGTTGTCGAAAGAATTCAGTGTGTGATCGACTACAATCACTGCAGAAACACCTTCAGTTACACACTCACACCAGTTACACTCTCACACAAACCAGTTACACACACACCAGAGCATCAACATGTTATTCTCAATATTCATTCATATAGTGTAGAGTGAGTTACACTGACACACAGCAGTGAAGCGCCGAAATTAACAAAATCATATTGATATTGATCTGTTTGAAATATAAAACACACACACACACACACACACTGGTATGTTTCCAGTACTGATTTACTGTGTAATTTTACATTCCAGCTAAAGTATGAATTAATGAGCAGTTATGATCATTAATATTGTCTCATAATCCTGATTCTGGTAAATTACAGGCAAGCAGAAATATTATAGTAATAAACTCACTGTTGACAACAAGCTTGGCATTTTTCTTACACGCGTGTTTCCCAAAGTAAGCACGTGCTTCATAGAGTCCAGATCGAGACATGCTGACATGATGAAGAACCAGAAACACATTTCCTCCTTCAACCTGCAGTGAAACTCCTTCAGTTTCCACAGAGTCACAGCCGGAAGCAGCTTCATCATCAGAACAGAATCTTCCAATCAAATACTTTTCAAAAATGATCCTCACTGATCCAACTCTCTCCAGATCACATTTAAAGGGAATAATCACATCTTGACCTTCAGTTGCTCCCAACATCAACCCAGAAACAAGAGCAGAGACTGTTTGGAAAGAAAGAAAGAATTGATTGATTAGTTTCTTTAAAGTAATGTTGGTTATTAATTCCTGAAATCCCAGTTCCTGTGCATTTTGTTTATATGACGCTTTATTTCTGTTCATTGACAAGCAAACAATGTTGATTTCATTGTGATTATTTCAGGCTTTCAGGTGATTGAAGCCAAAAATACACCTAAACTTGTTAGGATTGATTATGTGTCTGTTGAGTGACAAATAAAATAATATCTTTGTACGTCACATTATATTAACATTATATTACACACATTAAACCAGTTTCACTTTCATTTGTCAGATGTGCTGAAGGGTTTCTGCATTTCATAAATCATGTGTTTTTCAGCATCACAAGGTTTATATTCACATCATCTTATAAACAAACATCCATAAGCTGTGAAGTTATTAGACTGAGACTCGTTCACTTTAATACAGTGTTGTGTGAAATAATGTTTTACCCTGAATGATGTCAGACCTGTTACATGTATCCCATTTTCTGTCTGTTTAATTTATGACTTTTGTTTGTTTACACTTCAATGTAATTGTGTTTTTCTGAAAGTTTCATAAAAAAACACTTCCTGTCATTTTATGAAAACTATGTCACTTCAGTTTAAAAAGAGAAACTGGGTCTTTGTTACAAGTTTGGAATCCATTTTTCTAAACAATGTCATGAGAAAAGCAGCTTCTTCTTCGCTTATCTCTCGATGTGTTTCACTTTAATTGTTTCTGCTGCTCCAATAGAAAAATCAGATGAAGAAATTCAGGATTTTAAGGCAAACACATGTAAGGAAGCGTTAAATCCGACATGAGCTGCTTATGGGAAACGCTCAACTTGGGATTTTGTCTCTAAAAAACATTGACATGAGATTTATCGTTTAGAGCTTTATTGTTATATTTCTTATTGTAGTTTTGTAACCGAGCCGAAACACTTTTGTAATATTAAAGTAAAACGCAATTCAGAAGTTCTACGAATGGAATCTCACGCAACAGCTTTAAACTCCTGCGCATGCGCGTACTACTCTTCGCCCTTAACGCTTACGTGGTCATGAACTAGTCTAGTGACTCACTTTGTCACTTGGAGTCAGAGTCGCTCGTACAGCGATTTCTACAACACAGATTGTTTCAACGCAGCTTTACAGAGAAAACAGGAAAACAATCCAACGGAGTTTCAGGACAATCAGTAATATTGACGAATATTAAGTGTTCAGTGTAATACATTGTCACAGAATGTATATAAAGTGTCTAACGTGTGTTTAATAATGAAGTGTTTATTGATTAGGAATTTATTGTCTTAAGTCGACATTCATTTAGTAATTTTAATAAATACGTATAATAATTTTCACTCGGTTATTGCATATGGTTTAATGTTCATCAACACTGCTGTACAAATACTGTCAATCGATATTTATAAGCATAAATGACATGTAATTAGACTAATGCGAATTTAATACTGTGGGGTAAAGTTAGTTTTGTTTTCGACATTCGTCACACATTCAGTATAAAATGGCAATAACTCTAAAATGACTCGCTCAAAAAAAGATCGCTCTTCGTCGAGCTGTGAGTAAGGGACCGAGAAAAAAAGTTTTATTTGTTTTCTGCTATAATTTAAGTGTTTGGAAATGAGACATGTCGCATTCACTAAAGAGGGACAGTGGACACGGTTCGCACACTGTCTTTTAAACCCTACTGGTGGAAAATTGAATTACATTTCCAAAAATTCCTGTAGCGCTGAATGCGTGACGAATATCGAAACCAAAACTAACCCCGCTTAATTTTACAGTGTAAATATTTTAAAAATATCTTCAATAAAGCAAAACTCACCTGATAAAAGAGACAGAATTACAGCCAAAATCTTCATCTTTTCCACAAGAAATGTGCTCGAAGTTTAATCCCTGCTGGAGTTTCTTCATAATGTGAAGCGCAGAAGAACCGACGCTTTTATAGAGAGAAAGAACCGCCATTACCGCTGCGGAGCTTAGTCTCATTGCGGAGCTGAGTTGGTGCTGTTCCCTGTTCAGGCAGCTGCTTCAGCGGACATGTCTAACTGAATGACGGCCTGAGCCATTTCTAACGACTAACCCGTCACTGCCTGAGCCATTTCTAACGACTAACCCGTCACTGCCTGAGCCATTTCTAACGACTAACCCGTCACTGCCTGAGCCATTTCTAACGATTAACCCGTCACTGCCTGAGCCATTTCTAACGACAACCCCGTCACTGCCTGAGCCATTTCAAACGACAACCCCGTCACTGCCTGAGCCATTTCAAACGACAACCCCGTCACTGCCTGAGCCATTTCTAACGACTAACCCGTCACTGCCTGAGCCATTTCTAACGATTAACCCGTCACTGCCTGAGCCATTTCAAACGACAACCCCGTCGCTGCCTGAGCCATTTCAAACGACAACCCCGTCACTGCCTGAGCCATTTCAAACGACAACCCCGTCACTGCCTGAGCCATTTCTAACGACTAACCCGTCACTGCCTGAGCCATTTCAAACGACAACCCCGTCACTGCCTGAGGCCATTTCTAACGACTAACCCGTCACTGCCTGAGCCATTTCAAACGACAACCCCGTCACTGCCTGAGCCATTTCTAACGACAACCCCGTCACTGCCTGAGCCATTTCTAACGACAACCCCGTCACTGCCTGAGCCATTTCAAACGACTAACCCGTCACTGCCTGAGCCATTTCAAACGACAACCCCGTCACTGCCTGAGCCATTTCAAACGATTAACCCGTCACTGCCTGAGCCATTTCTAACGACAACCCCGTCACTGCCTGAGCCATTTCTAACGACTAACCCGTCACTGCCTGAGCCATTTCTAACGACAACCCCGTCACTGCCTGAGCCATTTCAAACGACTAACCCGTCACTGCCTGAGCCATTTCAAACGACAACCCCGTCACTGCCTGAGCCATTTCAAACGACAACCCCGTCACTGCCTGAGCCATTTCAAACGACAACCCCGTCACTGCCTGAGCCATTTCTAACGACAACCCCGTCACTGCCTGAGCCATTTCAAACGACAACCCCGTCACTGCCTGAGCCATTTCAAACGACAACCCCGTCACTGCCTGAGCCATTTCAAACGACTAACCCGTCACTGCCTGAGCCATTTCTAACGACAACCCCGTCACTGCCTGAGCCATTTCTAACGACAACCCCGTCACTGCCTGAGCCATTTCAAACGACAACCCCGTCACTGCCTGAGCCATTTCAAACGACTAACCCGTCACTGCCTGAGCCATTTCTAACGACAACCCCGTCACTGCCTGAGCCATTTCTAACGACAACCCCGTCACTGCCTGAGCCATTTCTAACGACTAACCCGTCACTGCCTGAGCCATTTCTAACGACTAAGCCGTCACTGCCAGTTTCTTGAGAAGTTACAAAATGAGTACAATTTAAATAATAATTTTATATTACGATATTTCCACAATGGTGGTAAATGTTATGAATTGTAGATGATCATCCAGTCTGATGGCAAATAGGCTTTGCAAGTAAAATAAATCAATGTTTACATCGTATAATGACCGTAAATTCATCTGTTTCTCGTGTGAGACTGTCTATCTATCTAATGAACAGATACTCGTTTAACTGAAATTAAATGGTACTTTGAGTTTATTGCTCGTTATTCTAATGTTGACAAACTGTGATTTCCAGCTCTGGTTGTTTCTGGGTTGGAGTTCAAGGCAAGCGATGGACAGAATGTCACGATATTCTTCGATATTGAGGAAGTGGATCAGGTCGATCACGAGAAGATCAGCTTTCAGAAAGACGGCGAGGAGAAAGCGGTTGTTGTTGGATCCATGATGATCCCTGTTCATCTGCAGTTTCACTGCTGGTTGGAAAAGAACGAGAGTCTGTTTCCATTCAGAATGTCAGCAACTCCAGAAACTCAGGACTTTATAAAGCACAAGCTTTCTTTGGGAAGAAAATGAGGGAGGTGAAAGTTGCGCCTGTTGTCAGCGGTGAGTTTCTTACTGTAATATGATTTCCTGTAATGTTCCAGAATCAGGTTTTTGTGACGATCAGGGTAATAGTCATTTCTATCATTCAATCATTTTCTATCATTTCAATCATTTTCCTCCAGTGCTGCTCCACCATGCGCACCTCCATCCCAAAACCTCCCGACTCCCATCATCTCCTCTGTGCACTTTAATTCCTCTGGTCATCTTCGGGGTCGTTTCCTTCTACATTTATATTACTTGCATTTATTCTTTTATCAATTAATATGAGCTGTAATAATCTAATAATCTGTGTCCATAACGACTAACCCGTCACTGCCTGAGCCATTTCTAACTGAACGACGCGACTAACCCGACACTGCACTTTACTTCCGGAGATTTGCATGCCGAGTATGGACTTGGCATGCAAATGACTTATTTAAATGACTTTTTATTACATTTTCTTAAAGCGTAAGAAACAACTGATTTATATAAATCAGTTGTTTCTTATGCTCTAAAAAAATAGATATATATAATCTATCTCTCTATCTCTCTATCTCTCTCTCTTTCTCTCTCTCTCTCTCTCTCTCTCTCTCTCTCTCTCTATATATATATATATATATATATGTATTATATATTTGTGTGTGTGTATATATATATATATATATATATATATATATCAATAAGATGTATCGCTGTAGAAGTGCAATAAAGGGAGTAAGAAATGAAACCATGTTCATAATAATATCTAATATTTCATAGGCATATTGATATATAATTCTTAATAAACATGATTTAGGTGCTATTTATAAAGCTCATGTATGAGACCAACCCTGTTCTGTAATAACGTCATATTTTGATTTGAAACCCCATAATAGTTTCTTGAGAAGTTACAAAATGAGTACAATTTAAATAATAATTATATATTACGATATTTCCACAATGGTGGTAAATGTTATGAATTGTAGATGATCATCCAGTCTGATGGCAAATAGGCTTCGCAAGTAAAATAAATCAATGTTTAAATCGTATAATGACCGTAAATTCATCTGTTTCTCGTGTGAGACTGTCTATCTATCTAATGAACAGATACTCGTTTAACTGCAATGAAACGGTATCTGAGTTTATTGCTCGTTATTCTAATGTTGACAAACTGTGATTTCCAGATCTGGTTGTTTCTGGGTTGGAGTTCAAGGCAAGCGATGGACAGAATGTCACGATATTCTTCGATATTGAGGAAGTGGATCAGGTCGATCACGAGAAGATCAGCTTTCAGAAAGACGGCGAGGAGAAAGCGGTTGTTGTTGGATCCATGATGATCCCTGTTCATCTGCAGTTTCACTGCTGGTTGGAAAAGAACGAGAGTCTGTTTCCATTCAGAATGTCAGCAACTCCAGAAACTCAGGACTTTATAAAGCACAAGCTTTCTTTGGGAAGAAAATGAGGGAGGTGAAAGTTGCGCTTGTTGTCAGCGGTGAGTTTCTTACTGTAATATGATTTCCTGTAATGTTCCAGAATCAGGTTTTTGTGACGATCAGGGTAATAGTCGTTTGATCTCCAGTTATGATCCTCTAATAATCTCTATTCTTGTTTTATCTTCCAGAAGCATCATTTTCCTCCAGTGCTGCTCCACCCCAAACCTCCATCCCAAAACCTCCCGACTCCCATCATCTCCTCTGTGCACTTTAATTCCTCTGGTCATCTTCGGGTCGTTTCCTTCTACATTTATATTACTTGCATTTATTCTTTTATCAATTAATATGAGCTGTAATAATCTAATACTCTGTGTCCATATTCACCAAAATCTTTTAGCTAAAAGTTGCTTTTAACATGGAAAGTTAGCTCTTATAAATTAGAACCGTGTCTCTCCTAATTTTATCTAAAAGTAGCTGCTAAACCCAGACAGTTCAGATCTCCTCCTGAGATATGACCAGTGACGGGAGGCCTAACAACCCTCGCAAAGAGAGGCTCACGGGGAAACTAACAACTTCACAGACATTAGTCGAAGCTTCAACATGTCAACTCTCTAAATCGAGAGGAAACCCAACAACATCCCACACTCAGGACATCTGGCAAAACAATTGTCCTGTTCAGACCGGAGGAATTCCTCATTTGAGTAAATATTCTCTCAGAACTTGATTTCTGCTCCACACCAAACACTCGTCACTGTACTTAAAACATTAAAACACAATATGTGAACAAAAATGTTCAAAAACTATGATGTTGCGCATGTTTAGACCAGTTTTATTTTTTATATATCCTGATATATGTTTGGAAAATGGCTTTTCTATGGAGTTAATTTCTAACCCATATTGTTTCATATGTCAGACTGCTGTAATTCAAAGTTTCCGGTGTTTACAGCACCTTTCATGTGCTTTACATGATGTCTTGTGTGTGTGTGTGTGTGACGTTAGGCTGGTGTTGAAGAAACCACAGAAACTCCTGCTGTATCCTGGTTTGAAGCTCTTCACTTCCCTGTGAATGTTTCAATTCTTTTGATGTGTCATGATTTTTCACTTTATCATGTTTTAACTCACTAAACAACAGTTTTCTGTTTTTTACAGATTCAGTGTCTGCAAAAAAGAGCTGGAAAACGCATGTATTGATTGTGTATCCGTCGACATGAACGATGGAGAAAATCCTGAAGCTCTGCTCGTGTCCTGAAACACTTTTCAAACTACATTTTTTGTGCAGATCCGATCATATTTAGAAACTATGAACTGACAAAAAAATCACATGGATTGTAATTTTAACAAATCTGTTTCAAGATACATTCATATGTGATTTGAAGTCCAATTCCAGTCTCTTCTCGGGAAATCTGTGTGTCTGGTCGCTTTAATTGTGTTTTTTGCTTTAATGTCATTTTCTCACAGCATGTAAAACTTAAACATGTTAGACATTGTTGTCTCTCCACACATTGTTTACATTAATATGCATTTATCAGACGCTTTTATCCAAAGCGACTTGCCTTGCATTCAAGAAACACATTGACATTCTAATCAGTTTTTGCTTTCCCTGGGAATCGAACCCATGACCCTGATGTTGCGAGCGTTGCTCTCTCCTATTAGAGTCACGGGAAAGCACATGTTACATGATGACATCTGAACTGCAAACCCCACAGTTTATTTGCATAGACATATCAATGAAAGCCAGTAAATTAATTATGGGATTGAATCAGTTTGATATGATGGTAACCGTAGCAATGGACTGAAATAGATCCGTGAATTAAGTGTAAAAGTGCAAGTGAATTTCTGCTTTTTCTGTTACTCCTGTTACGTCCAGAGACGTATTGTTTTTCTGTTGCATGTCTCTGTGTTGTTTTGCTGTGTTCCCTTGCTCTTCTCTTGGCTCCTCCCCCTTGTCTATCCACAGGATACCTAATCACACCACCTGAACCTGATTATCCAGGAGGGAAGCTGCCTATATAAACCTTGCAGTATCCTGAGAGGGAGGGGAAGACATAGAAGCTTTGTTGAGAGCTCACTTCCCCCAGAGTTGCTGTGTGTACACGGTTGTTGTTTGCTGTTGTTGATTTTGCACAGGTTGAGACTGTGTACATCCATTTTCTTTTGTCAAAGTGCTTTATTTTCTTGTTTGTCATTAGTTATATCATTTGGGTATCATTTTCTTTGGTACACTGGAACTGTAGGAAGGTGGGTGCCATTTTGTTTTGTAAACTCTTTTCTCCTGTTTTTGACTTTAGTTAGGGAGTTAGTGTAAATGCTTGTATTTTGTTTCTTTTTCCTTTGTAGGGTTAGGAAGAAGGTTAACTCCCAGTTAGATCACCTGTTTTGTTTATTGTTTTGGCCTTTACCCCCTTCTGAAGATATTGTTCCTCCTAAGTTGTATTATTTTTTTGTGATCAATCTTGAGTTTGTAAATAAACTGTCTCTTTGAGTTGACTTCCTGGTGTTTATATTTGGCAGAGCCAACCTTGCATATGCCAAACGTTGCCATGCTACGTCCCTAAATCCCTAGACCAAGTGTGGGACGTAACATATTGGGGGCTTGTCCAGGATTTATTGATTGGCACTATTTTATTTTTTCCCTTAGGATGTGATTTTCATTGTTGTGGAGATTAATTCTTCTGATTCAGTTTTGCTGCTGAGGGTAGAGTGCGGTTGTTGCAATGGAGTTTGATCTGTTGGCGTTTACACTTGCACCGTTGCTGGAAGTTTTTAATCGGTGTCGGAAAAAAGATTTGCTGCTAATTGCTGACTTTTTCAATGTGGCTGTGTCTAAAGATTCTACTAAGTGTGTAATCAAAGAGACACTGTACAATGAGTTGGTCCAGGCAGGTATACTACCAGATGAGTCGTCCTTGGAAGTAACTGGTGAGAGAACTGAGACTCCGATCGCAAGTTTTGCTGGATCTCGAATAGATCCAGAGACTGCAATTAAGCTAAAAGAACTTGATCTGGCACTGAAACAACAAGAGCATGATATCAAGGTCATATAGTTACGTACTTTAGAGGTTGAGGCTCATCGTGATATTCAGCTTAAGACGCTAGAGCTAGAAGCTATGCGACAGAGGCCTGTTCCACTCCCACGCTCGAGAGCGCCCTCTACACCCAGGTTTGACCGAGTACAGTCTCATTCAAGCACTGTCAGTTATGACCCAGGTAGTAATACCCAAGCAACTTTTGATGTGGTGAAATATGTAAAACTGGTACCCCCTTTCAGAGAAGCGGAGGTAGACTCGTACTTCACTGCTTTTGAACGCATTGCTGCAAAGTTAGGATGGCCGAAGGACATGTGGGCTCTTCTCCTCCAATGTAACTTTGTGGGTAAGGCACAGGAAGTTTGCGCTTCACTCCCAATTGAGCAGTCACTTGACTATGACATTGTCAAAACTGCAGTTTTAAGAGCGTATGAATTGGTTCCTGAAGCCTACCGTCAGCGTTTTCGAAACTTGGTGAAAACCTCTAAACAAACACATGTGGAGTTTGCGCGAGAGAAGAAAACCCTCTTTGAGAAGTGGTGTCTCTCAAATAAGGTCACTAGTTTTGAGCAATTGCAGGAGCTTATCTTGTTGGAAGATTTTAAAAATTGTGTGCCCGAAACTGTGGTTGTACATTTGAATGAGCAAAAGGTAAACACTCTTTCCGATGCTGCTGTAGTAGCAGATGAATTCGTACTCGCACACAAGATGGTATTTCCTTCACGCCAGCCCAAACGTCAGTTTTTTAACCGCGAGCAAGCAGAGAAAGAAATGTCCAATGTTTTAAGAGAAGCGACAGGTAAGAGTCATAAAACTGAGCTAAAACAGTCTAATGACAAACGTGTCTGTTTTTACTGTTTAGATCCAGGTCACCTGATTTCTGACTGTGCAGCATGGAAGCAGAAAAATGCTGCTGGGAAGTCGAAGGGTGTGGCCTTGGCTCAGACTGTCTCGAACCCTGAAAGCTGTTCCATACCACTTAAGAGTACTGGGTATGAACCTTTCCTTTTTACTGGATCTATTTCCCTTTGCACTGACTCTCTGGGTAAGTCCATCTCGATTTTAAGAGACACGGGGGCGAATCAATCATTTGTTTTGGCAAATGCCTTGCCGTTCTCAGCCGACACGTACACTGGGGCAGATGTGTTGGTACGAGGAATTGAGTTGGGATGTGTGCGAGTGCCGGTACACCAAGTTTATCTTAAGTCTGATTTGGTGACGGGCTTAGTTCATATTGGTGTGCGAACTGAGTTACCTGTAGAAGGTGTAAGCCTTATACTGGGGAATGACTTAGCAGGTGGTAAAGTTTCTCCCTCCCCAATTGTTGTTGATACACCAGAGATCTCTCCTGAACCTGATGTATCTACGCATTTCCCTACTGTTTTTCCTGCTTGTGCAGTGACACGTGCGCAGACACAGAAGTGGAAAGAGACTGTGAATCTGGCTGACTCATTCCTGGGTCCTGAAAAAGATTCCTTGGAGTGTACTCTATCGATTGCACCGCAGCCAACTCCTGATGATGCTGTGTTTTTAAAGGATGAAGCTCTGAAGTTTGATAGAGAACACTTAATTGTTGCACAAAGGTCTGACAAATCCCTAACGTCTTGCAAGGAAGCTGCTGTTCAGTTTGATGATACGAGTAGCGCTAGAACTGCTTTTATGTGGAAAGATGATGTCCTAATGCGTCGTTGGAGGCCGCATGATGTAGATGATGCTTTTACTGTTTTACAAGTAGTTTTACCCTCTGAGTTTCGTTCTCAGGTATTACAGCTTGCCCATGAGCATCCTCTCTCTGGACATCTGGGCGTGAATAAGACCTACAAGCGCATTTCTCGTTACTTCTTCTGGCCTAGATTGAAGTCCAGTGTTTCTGAGTTCTGCAAGTCTTGTCATGTTTGCCAACTCGCGGGTAAGCCGAATCAGACCATACCTACTGCTCCCCTCTATCCGATTCCTGTGGTGAGTGAACCATTTGAAAGGTTGATTTTAGATTGTGTTGGACCACTTCCAAAGTCTAAGTTGGGACACCAGTATATTTTAACTTTGTTGTGTGCTGCAACGAGATTCCCAGAAGCTATTCCGCTCCGTACTCTGAAGGCTCAAGCAGTGGTGAAGGAGATAGTTAAGTTCTGCTCAACATTTGGCTTGCCGAAGGTTATCCAAACTGACCAGGGTACTAACTTTACTTCTAAAGTACTTGCTCAGGTACTGAATGAGCTTGGAGTTGAGCATAAGTTCTCTAGTGCATACCATCCAGAATCTCAAGGTGCATTAGAACGTTTTCATCAAACCTTAAAATCAATGCTACGTGCATATTGCTTAAGTACTGGCAGAGATTGGGTTGAAGGTTTGCCATTGGTTATGTTTGCAGTCAGAGAGACTGTACAAGAATCGTTGGGGTTCAGTCCTGCTGAACTTGTTTTTGGCCACACTGTGCGTGGACCATTGAAACTGTTAAGTGAGCAGCTTTTATCAAAGAAACCGGTGTCTACTAATGTCTTGGACTATGTTAGTTCTTTTCGTGAACGTCTCCACAAAGCTTGTGATATAGCTAAAGCTCATCTGGTAGGTGCACAAACAAGAATGAAATTGCGGTATGACAAGACCAGCGTAAAACGAATCTTCCAACCTAATGATTTAGTTTTAGTCTTGCTTCCAGTTCCTGGTTCCGCACTACAAGCTAAATTCACCGGTCCATACACTATCGTAAAAAGACTGACGGACACTGATTACGTCATCTCTACTCCAGATCGTAGGCGAAAGAGTAGAGTATGTCATGTGAACATGTTGAAGGCTTATGTCACTGACAAAGCCACCAAAGAAAGTTCTGTTGTTGATGTTGTGTCCACAGTATTGTCTGCGGCTTATTGTCCACAAGAGGATAGTCTCGTTGGAGCTGAAGAACGAATGTCGGGAACTCGTCTCAAAAACTCAGAAGTTCTGAGTGACTTGGACTCGCATCTTGCTCACTTACCGGAAGGCCAACGTGCAGGGTTAGTTCAATTGTTAAGTGAGTACTCTGCCTTGTTTTCTGACATTCCACGTCAAACTACAGTCCTCACTCATGACATTGACATAGGTGACTCAAAACCCATTAAACAGCATCCTTATCATGTCAATCCCCAGAAACGAGAAATAATGAAATCGGAGGTTGATTATTTGTTGCAACATGGTTTTGCTATCCCCAGCCAGAGTCCCTGGAGTTCGCCATGTTTGCTTGTTCCCAAGTCGGATTCTTCTTTTCGTTTCTGCACTGACTACCGTAAGGTGAATAGCATCACAAAGGCAGACTCTTTTCCTCTTCCTCGTATAGAAGATTGTGTCGACAGAATTGGTTCCGCCAAGTATGTCACGAAGCTAGATCTTCTTAAAGGTTACTGGCAGGTACCACTCACACCCAGAGCCTCAGGAGTTTCAGCTTTTGTTACACCTGACAACTTTTTGCAGTACTCCGTTATGGCATTCGGCATGCGAAATGCCCCTGCGACTTTCCAGCGTTTAATGCAACGAGTATTGTCTGGAATAACCAATTGTGAAGCCTACCTGGATGATATTGTAATCTATTCAGATACTTGGGAGGATCATTTGAGTAGTCTTGTCAAGGTTTTTAGTAGATTGTGTGAAGCATCGTTGACGCTGAACTTGAAAAAGTGTGAATTTGCCAAGGCGGTAGTTGTGTATCTTGGTAAGAAGGTGGGCCAAGGAATGGTGAGACCTGTCGAAGGTAAAGTTGCTGCCATTCTAAACTTTCCCACTCCTACCAACAAAAGAGAACTGAGAAGATTTCTTGGTATGGTTGGATACTATAGAAGTTTTTGTAAGAACTTTGCTTCTGTAGTTACCCCTTTGACTGATCTCCTCAGTACATCTGTAAAATTTGTGTGGAATTGTGATTGTGATTGTGCATTTAATGCTGCAAAAGATCTGATGTGCAATGCACCTATTCTTTCTGCTCCAGATTTTACTGTACCTTTTAAACTGCAGGTGGATGCAAGTTCTTCAGGGGCAGGCGCTATTCTACTGCAAGAAGATTCGGCTGGCGTAGAGCATCCTGTGTCCTACTACTCCAAAAAGTTCACCAAATGCCAACAAAAATACAGTACAATTGAGAAAGAGGCCTTAGCCCTGCTTTTAGCACTGCAACATTTTGAAGTATACTTAGGTGGTACATGTAATCCGGTGGTGGTTTACACTGACCATAATCCCTTAGTATTTCTTAGTAGAATGTGTAACACAAATCAACGACTGATGCGTTGGTCTTTGATCGTTCAAGAGTACAACCTTGATATCCAACATCGCAAAGGCGTAGAAAATGTGGTAGCTGATGCCCTATCTAGGATGTACGGTGGTGATGTGTAAAAATGTGTTTTAGTGTTATTTATACCCACTTGTTTTAATTACAATATTATTTATTGGGATAATGTTTGTAACTTAGGGGTGGGGGTGTTACGTCCAGAGACGTATTGTTTTTCTGTTGCATGTCTCTGTGTTGTTTTGCTGTGTTCCCTTGCTCTTCTCTTGGCTCCTCCCCCTTGTCTATCCACAGGATACCTAATCACACCACCTGAACCTGATTATCCAGGAGGGAAGCTGCCTATATAAACCTTGCAGTATCCTGAGAGGGAGGGGAAGACATAGAAGCTTTGTTGAGAGCTCACTTCCCCCAGAGTTGCTGTGTGTACACGGTTGTTGTTTGCTGTTGTTGATTTTGCACAGGTTGAGACTGTGTACATCCATTTTCTTTTGTCAAAGTGCTTTATTTTCTTGTTTGTCATTAGTTATATCATTTGGGTATCATTTTCTTTGGTACACGGGAACTGTAGGAAGGTGGGTGCCATTTTGTTTTGTAAACTCTTTTCTCCTGTTTTTGACTTTAGTTAGGGAGTTAGTGTAAATGCTTGTATTTTGTTTCTTTTTCCTTTGTAGGGTTAGGAAGAAGGTTAACTCCCAGTTAGATCACCTGTTTTGTTTATTGTTTTGGCCTTTACCCCCTTCTGAAGATATTGTTCCTCCTAAGTTGTATTATTTTTTTGTGATCAATCTTGAGTTTGTAAATAAATTGTCTCTTTGAGTTGACTTCCTGGTGTTTATATTTGGCAGAGCCAACCTTGCATATGCCAAACGTTGCCATGCTACGTCCCTAAACCCCTAGACCAAGTGTGGGCCGTAACACTCCTGTATTGTGTTTCTTTGATTTTCGTTGTTTTACTTGCTTTTCTTTTCATTCCAATGTTTGTTCACCTGCATTTTAAGGTTGTGCACAAACGTTTTATTCTCATTTATTTAGTCATTCATAGCAAATGTGAAATATATGGCCACACATTTGAGTCAAAGAGTAATTATAAAATCCATTTCAAGCAACTTTTAAGTGGTTCATTCTTGACAGATTGTTGTTGAATTGGAGATTCAGGCCTTAATTTATTATTCTAAGACAATAAATGTATGTTTTCCACTTGTTCTCACAGTGTTGACTGCTGTTTTCTCATCTGACTGTTAAATAACTTCATTTCACTGCCAGAATCTATCATACATGTGAACCCTGATTTATAGTGTACTTTCTTTTTATTCCAGTGTTCATTAGGAAAGTGAATCTCTTCTGTCTGCTCATGGTGAACTTGAAGCTGTGCTTTTCAATGATCTATTACTGAACATTACAACATGTTTGATGGTTTTCTGTGTCCTTTATTCTTTCCGTCTCTCTTCTTTGACGGCGATCGCCTGCAGCTTCAGAGTTTCTCTCTTCACACCATCTTTGTGAACTTCAGGCTGCTTGTGTTTTTGCTCTCAGATTCAGAGATGATGCTTTGCTCTGTGTTTAGGCCCCAAACAACAAAACATTTCCTTTCCTTTCAAGCAGACACTGAATACTCAGAGAAATACTCAGAGAAATACTCAGGCTTCTGAATCAGTAGGTTGGAGATATTGGTAGGATGATTCATCTATAAAAGATGTTGCTCATTATATTTGAGTCATATTAGTTCATGAGTTTTGAGACTTCTCAACTTCTGTCTTTCAGGGTTAGTCAATTACTTTCCACTTCTTTTGTTTTGTGGTCGTTTCATTCACAGTTCTCATTGGAGGGGAAACCCAAAATAATGCGAAGTGACACAAATCTCTCTTAGACACAATTAATAGAAGACATATGTGTCACGTTAAACACCCAGAGATTACAAACTGAGAATTTGAGCTTCATGTTGATCATATAAACTCAACGTGTTTCTGTCTGATAATCTACATCAGTGAATATGATCTGATGTGTTTGTGTGATGATGATCAATTCTGGTTGTGAAATATCTATGTTTTTATGTTCAGGGATCATGCAGTGATATAAACGACATTTGAATTTGTCCAACTTATTCTGACGTTGTGTGTCCAGAATTGATGGCACTCAAAAACTAATCATTTCTTGGGAGTGCAACAATCTCTGAATGCAGTATTAATCTGAAATGTGTGATAAATGGAGAACATGAAGACCCACATCATGTAATTTGTCTGCTTGTGATCCCTGTGTGTGTGTGTGTGTGTGTGTCTGTTTATTTCTCACTCAGGCGACGTAAAATGAATGAGCATGAGTTTGTGAGTGTGTGTGTATGTGAGAGTTTGTGAGTGTGTGTGTGTGTGAGTGTGTATAAGAGAGAGAGAAAATGTGTGTGTATGCGTACATGTATGTGTGTGTGAGAGAGAGAGAGAGAAAGAGAGAGAGAGAGAGAGAGTGTATGTGTGTGTGTGTATAAGAGAGAGAAAGAATGTGTGTGTATGCGTACATGTATGTGTGTGTGAGTGAGTGCATGTGTGTGTGTCAGTGTGTAGTGTGTGTGAGAGAGATAGAGAGTTTGTGAGTGAGTGCATGTGAGTGTGTGTGTGAGATAGTTATTAGTTTAAAGTGTAAATGTTCATGATTTCTCTGTTTATATTGGATTGGGGAAGCGCTGTTTTATTTGCTGTTTTATGAACTGATCACTGTTTGATTGCAGTTTCTATTGTGTTGTGTGAGAGCCAATGTCATGGTTATAGATGCAGTAAATGCTTACATTTGCTGAAGTGGAAACAGTGATGTTTTAATGGTTAAGAGTCGTTTGATTTGAGTTATGATCCTCTAATTGTTCCTGTTTTATCTTCCAAGCATTCAGTGCTGCTCCATCCCAAACCTCCAACCTCCATGTGTGTGTGTGAACATATCCTTCAGCCATGTGCTTAACCTGAGAGTGTTTCTGCTCATTTCCTGTGTACTAGAAGCTTTATATTCACTGGAGTTGGGCGGTGCGTGGCCTTTACTATTTCTTATTTTTCTTTTTGTTAGCTAATAACTGTTGAGAATTGTTTGAGTAAGAACATTTTGCAGGGAGAGGGATGCCTCGTTTTCTTTTAAACCATGTTTTCTCCTGTGTTTAGTTAGAAAGGGAGTTAATATATTGTCTATGTCTTTTCTTTCTTTTTTTCAAAAGGTAAGTTAGCCCTCCAAAAATTTCCCTGCAAGAACTCTTTGATTGGTTGTGTTGGTCTCTCATGTAACAGTATGAATGATATAAACCAACCACAATGTTTCTATGACTTTCAGAACTGAAGATATCTCGCTTTGCAGTTGGTTGCTAGGGTGCACCATGGTGGTTGCTAGGGCGTGGCTAGGAAGTGTTGAATCTGTTGGTGATTGTCAGTTTGATTCCCAGAGTCAAACGATCCATCCCTCAAGTTTCCATGATGTTTCTATCCAGAGATAGACTTTGATCTGTTTGAATGGAAGTCTAAGGGATCGGTTGCTAAGGTGCTCTAAATGGTTGCTAGGGTGTGGCTTAATAGCATCACAGTGATCCTGAGACACTCATTGGTCGCCTGAGTAAAATGAGCTTGTCTCTATGATCCAGAGTTGTGTTCAATACAAAATCCCTTTGCAATTTACCATAGTAGGAAACACAGGATTAAAATATATAAAGCATAACATTTAAAACATAACATATATTAAATGTTAAATGTATAAATTATTCTTGGTGCGTAACGTAAGGTGACCAAGATTTTGAAGTTGAGAATGGTGGTTTGAGTCATTCAGAAATGTGATCAAGTAAAGTATTTGAATCAGTTTCAGAATCATGTTTATTTTACTCTCTGCTGGTGTTTTTGTGCGCAGATTAATTTGAATGCAGTATATTAATTTTAATACAAAACAGCAATATAGCGATCTTTTCTGTGTTGATTTAAAGTTATTTTAGTTCATCATTTAACAAGCTGTTAAAACCACTGAAAAAATTGTGTTATAATATTTATCTTTTTAATAGACAATCCCTGTTTATTGTATCTTGTTTGAAAATTGACTTTATCACCTCGCTGTCTGTTTTCTTGTCCTGCTTCTGTCTGTTTTCTTGTCCTGCTTCTGTCTGTTTTCTTGTCCTGCTTCTGTCTGTTTTTTAGAAGGTTTTTTTTTCATGTGTGAATGTTTTTTTTCAGGTTTTCATTTGTGTGTGTGGGTGGTTTGTGGGCCTTGACTTGACTTGAGGGTTGTGCTTCATTGAGAAAAAGCCTCAGCTTAAGACAGCTTCTGCGTGTATTACATGTCAGCAGTTTCACATTAATTAATTAGTAGTTCACAGACTCACAGCAAACAATGCAGGACTCCAGTGCATGAATCCGCTCTCTTTTGATACCGGGTCCCAAAGTGGATAGATCTGAATCCGACACCCTTGCGGTATCGTGTGGACGGCCAATCCGTATATTTTTTGTTTACCGATGATGTCATCACGTCACGTGTCGGCTGCGTCACAGTAACAGCAACTGTGTTGCCAGATTGGACCGAAGATTTCCAGCCCAACCACAGCTTAAACCCACCCATTTAAAAAAATACCAGCCCAAAGTGCGTACTCTTATAAATAGTGAAAAATATTGCGCGATTTTATGCATCAAAAACCATCCCAAATTATATCAACCAGCCCAATGCATTTTTCCCGGTCGGGTGTGACCAAAAGGGAACTAGCAATCTGGCAACACAGAACAGCAACAACAAAACCATATAGGCCTAGTGTGTGTCATTGTGCTGTTTAAATTTGCCACTCTTTGTCTCTGGTTTCATTCACGTGAACTGCATCAGTGGAGGAAAGATAGTGATTGAGGATTTACGTGGGATTTCGGGATCAGACATCATTTTAGAGACTAGAAGTTTGATGTGTATTTATCAGTTTCATGATGACCTTATTCTGCTGCATTTGCTGCATATCAGACACGTTTCTGGACTGCAAAAACACACAAAGGCCATAAATCCTAGAAGAGACATAAGGATATAAATGTCTATAAAAATACAGACACTTTCAAAATACAATTGCTAATTATGATTTACTAAGTCAAATAATGAAGAGTGAAATAAATGATGAAATAAAGAGCAGTTGAGTCACTTGGTTCTTCTGATCTGAAGTGTAGGTCTTCACACATATGACTCATCATTATGTTTTCACACCGCAGGGTTTCTGAATGTTTCTATATTCTTTGAAGTGGTTGTTTATAACCGTGTAGCAAAGCAATGTAGAGCTACTGCTCTCAAAAGGAAACATTGCATTTCAGGTTCACACATTTAAAACCCTTGTAACGTCCAGAGACGTATTGGTTTCTGTTGCATGTCTCTGTATTGTTTTGCTGTGTCCCTTTTGCTCCTCACCCTTGTCTATTGCAATTATCCAGGAGGGAAGTTGGCTATAAAGATCTAGCAGTATGCTGAGAAGATGGGAAAAGAGAGAAGCTTTTCCACAGACTGGCTGTTGAGGCAACTGTTTTGATTGGCACTTGTTGAAGTTGTCTACCTGGCTGCTTTTCAAATTCAGGTTACTTGTTAAATGTTGGTGTTGTACTGTGTTTGGTTTGGTACCAGCCTGTTGCTTTATCTTTATTTTCTTGTTTGTCATAAGTTATACCTTTTGGGTATCATTTTCTTTTGTATACAGGAACTGTAGGTTCAAAAGTGGGTGCCATTTTGTTTTGTGAACTCTTTTCTCCTGTTTTGACCTTAGTTAGGGAGTTAGTGTAAATACTTGTACTTTGTTTTCTTTTTGTAGGTTTAGGAAGAGGGTTAACTCCCAGTTAGATGACCCGTTTTGTTTATTATTTTGGCCTTTACCCCCTTCTGAAGAGATTGTTCCTCCTAAGTTGTATTGTTTTTGTGATTAATCTTGAGTTTGTTAATAAATCACTTCTTTGAGTTGACTTCATGGTGTTTATACTTGGCAGAGCCAACCTTAGATACACCAAACGTTGCCATGTTATGTCCCTGAACCCCTAGACCAGGGGTCGGGAACCTATGGCTCGCGAGCCATATATGGCTCTTTTGATGGCTGCATATGGCTCTTTTGACGCCGCCGCCCGTCGACAGATACTTCCGCGTTCGGAGGACAGACAGATCGCGCCGCCGCACCCGCGTTACTTCCGCGTTCGGAGGACAGACAGATCGCGCCGCCGCACCCGCGTTACTTCCGCGTTCGGAGGACAGGCAGATCGCGCCGCCGCACCCGCGTTACTTTCGCGTTTGGAGGACAGAGACATCGCGCCGCACACCCCAACTCCCCCCCCCCCCCCCCCCCCCCCCCCGGTCGACAGATCGATCGCTTCGGACTATGGCTCTTCACAGCTTCATATTTAAAAAAAAAAAGGGTATATGGCTCTCTCAGACAAAAAGGTTCCCGACCCCTGCCCTAGACCAAGTGTGGGACGTAACACTGGGAAGAGACAGTAGGACACTTTTCGTTTGCAAGTATAGAGACAGACCTTTGACAAGAACTGTGAATAACATGAACGCAGTGTTGAAGTTGCATAATCAGATTAAATATAATTTAATGTACATTTTGTATTAAATTAAAAAACATATATACCTGAGTTACTTAGTTACTATGTTTTCCATTGCAGAGGCTTTTAAGCGTAAACATGACAATTATTGTAGTTTGTGATGTCAGCATCACTCACAATGCACAAAAACAGAAGTGAAACTAAATTTTAAACTACACAAATACGTTATGCATTTATTACTTTGTTTATCAATGTGTTGCTGCCTACATTTGATCCAATTCATTCATGCCAATAAGCAAAAATGACAAATCATGTTTGTTCTTTACTGCTGAAATAATAGCGCAGAACAGCTGAAAGGTTTGAGCGGCATCTCATCCTTACAGGAGGGGATTTCCTTGCATTTCCTTCAGTCTGACTCATTCATTCACTCATTACTCGTTCATTACTGTTATTACTTGTCATTACTCAGTCTTTATATTAACCAACAACAGAACATGTTCTTATTAAACCACGATAGACCCAGCTTAGATGAGGAAGAGTAACACAAAAGTAATGCAACCTGTTATTTTCCACACAAAAAAGCAAGTTAGTGACACAATTATTTACTTTCAGGGAGAAACACAATATTGCAATGCATACGTTTAAGAGTAAGTTTCCATTAAAGTGATATGATTAAAGATTATGAAGGTCTTCAAACCATTGACTTTGATATTATGAATGGATTCATCAAACTGACACTTCCCATCTTTCATTAATGATACTTTCTTTCTGATTCTGTATTTAAAACATGTTCAACATTTGTTTGTTTCAGGGTGACTGATCTTTCTAAAAAGTTATGATACTGCACTATTTATTGTTTTCATTAATAAAAAAGATCTTTGATCGGTTTTCATGATCCCGGCCTGTGTTCCCTGTCATGGGTGGACTTTTTTGTTATTTCCTGTTTTGCACCATTTTTTGTAATCCTATTTTATAAAATTGTTCTTGTTCCTGATTGTTTCCAGGAGTGTCATCCCTTGCGTATAAATACCGTGTACAAAGTTCCTCAAACTCTTTGACTTTGTGTTGTTCTCTGTGGAGTAACGAATGCTCTGTTCAGTTCAATCTCACGTTTGTTCACTACATTAACCTTCATTAAAAAGTCTGTGTATATTACTGCATTTGTCATCCTCCATTGTTACCTTCCAGATATTATTCTTTTAAGGGAAAATCAGCTAACATTATCCACCTATGTGATATGATGTTCACAGAGTGGCATGTTTAGATCAATATTCCCATGACAAAATGGAAACTCACTTTATTGCACACCTTTTTTACACTCCTTTCACTTCGTATGCAATAATGTGTGCGGCCACTGAAACTGCTGAAACCTGACTGTTGAAAAGACATAAATGACTAGATCGGTGTGGTTTTGATATGAACAGACAATACACAACATCTTGCGCTCATGCTGGGGAAGTACAACCCGAACGACAGAAGCGAAGAAACAGGGGCTTTACCCTAATGTTCGAACCCTGCAGAGACACCGGCTCATTTCTTCCTTTTCTGCTCTCCAGAAACACTGACCATGAGCTCCGCAACAAGTGAGTCACTTCATATATTTTATATCAAGGTTCTATAAATATTTAAGTGTAATTAAAACTTTCATAAAATTGTAATCTGTAAAAAAACAAACAGATTTAGAGATTTGTTAGGTGTAAATGCAATGCTAGACTAATCTTGGAGGGTTTTTTTGGAAAAGCTTTACAACAATCTTTTATTTATAATAGTAACTAAACAATGAAAACTGAAAATCTGCACTGAAGTGCAAGAACTGCTGAAATAAAGAAACTAAAGTAAAAGCACTCTTCTGAAAAACTGCTGCAAGTAATAGTTACTTTTTAATTACAAATATTTATTCAATGAAATCATAGATGTAGCATGTAGTAAATATCTAGTTTTAATAAAACATACTTTTAACATACTTTGTCTGTATTATTTTTTTCTTCATTGTTTGTAAAGTGAGCCAATGACGTTCATTAAGACTGTATGAATCAGCAAGAACCACGCTTTCAGCTAAAATCATCTTTACTGTTCAACTGAAGACATTTTTTTTGGGTGAATCATCACTTTATTTCCTAGATCAAGAGCACAGATACACAAGTGCATTGGGCACAGTCTGAGAGCGCACACTCAATATGTATAGAGTATTTCTTTTCGTCCATAAACTAGTGATGTGACGTTTGACACCGAGGCTTCGAAGCTTCGAAGCAAAAAACGAAACATCTCACAGTGAAGCACTGTATCGGAGCGTGATTCGTTTTGCCATAACCACGTGATCGGTGACGTCCGAAGCTTCGTTTTCTCCCTCAACCACGTGACTGCTTCGTAATCTGGTTCAAATGTAGCGCGAATCCCTTGCGCAGGTTTTGAGTGTCATGCACTTCGGTAAAACGGTAGTGAACTGACTCGAAACAGAGGATAAGCTCTTTTTGAATTTTGAGCATGGAACCAGCCAAGAAAAGAGGCCGTTCGGAAGTCTGGCAGCATTTTCAGGTTGTAACAAATAAAGTAAACTCATGTTGTTATTATTATTAATATCAAGAATTATATTGTAAAATAATAAATAATTATAAGAATTAGGCTAATAGTAATATGAATAAATATTTACACGAATACTTTTATGTACTTTACTAATAATTTGTCTTTCCACATCTTCATCATCTTGCCCTGGAATTTTTATTCACTCCTGCCTCCTCAGTCCCATGTGAGAGAATATATTCAAAGGCAGGGGAAATAGAGAATAAAAAAAGAAATAGACTTAGCCCCCGCACTGTTGAACAAGTTCTGTTCCTTAATAAAAATCTTTGATTTCTTTAATTTCCCACAAAATAAAAACTCCCCAGTTCACAAGCACTTCACCATTCCTCAGTTCTTTCTTTTATTTTGATTGTATATGCCTACATGAGCCTTGCCTATGAATTCATAGGTTTAGGACTAAGGCTAAAGTGTATGGAAATAAGGCTGCATGTGTTGATCAAAGCAGATTCATAAAAATAGTTTCTATACACATTAATTTGTCCCATTTATTATTTTGTTTCATAAATTCATTAATAGGCTAATTTGTTCACATGTTGCAAGTAGCCTATCAAATTAACAAATGAAAAAAAAAACTTTTTTATTGCTTTTATGGATTTCTCAAAGTGAATGTAACATGATACAGTCCAAAAAAATGAATAGGTCCTCTGGCACAAGCTGCTCTTCAAACTTTGGCCACAAGGTGTCGTTAGTGTGCGCCGTGTTGAAAGGCTTCGAGTAATGAACCTTTTTACGATACAGTTGAGGGGAAAGCCTCGGTGCTTCACAAAGCTTCATTTCGCCATCACTACCATAAACAATAGGTAACCCCGGTTCTCAGATAGCATTAAGTAAGGTGTCTCACTATGGGATGTCCTTACTCCCGTATCGCCAGATAGCCTGTCCCGAAGTCTTCTGCCAAACACAATCACTGCATCCGAGGCTGGACGATCATGACTCAGATCCTACACTCAAGCAGTGCCGGCCCGTCCAACAGGCGATACAGGCGGTCGCCTGGGGCCCCTCGATGATTTGGGGGCCCCGCGACCCGCACATGATGTCAAGCATTTTTAGTAGTTTTATTTTTTCAAATGTCCACATATAGTATGAGTGGATAAATATCAATTATGACACTTTAGTAATGCACAGACCCCATTAAACACGATACAATTCACAATGACGGTGAGCAAAATATAAAACATATTTTATGAAAAGAATATCTCTGAATAATTCATACATGACAAATAGCTGAAAACGATAATAATAAAAAAACTGTCTAAATAAAAGTGGAAAAAAGATTAGAAACATACACAGCAGCACCACACTCTATTTAGCATAACACCTCCCGCAAGGCTATTGGATGAACTAGAATGTCGTAACGTATTCCTAGTACAGATTCCACATATTCCACTTAGCCACATATCTCTGTAAATTCCTTTCGATATATACTCGAGAAAGTGTCTTAAATAAGTCTAAAGTTATATAACGTCATAAGTCTGGTTGCTATTTTGATCGACGTACAGTGGTACCTCGAGATACGAAATTAATCCTGAGGCGGACTTCTATGGTGTAAGATCACTTTCAAAAAGATGTATGCACAACTTTAAGCATTCATATTCGTATTTTTAAACATTTGTGCGTAAATTAACTTAGTCACGCAAAATTACGTTTTCATACACGTGAGTCAATAAAATTACATTTGTGTTTTTATGTGAGTGTGACTCTAGAAGCCATGACTGTAAACATTCACGAGTACAACTCTGATTTCTACGACTACGAATTCTTCACTATGAACACAAATTCAAGTTTGTGGGTACGAGTAAAGAACAGTTGAAATGACGTCACTGCCGTCCCAGGGCAGGTAATCGAACCTCGATTCCATCTAACGCGCATGCGTCAAAGGTGAAAGATGGCTAACAACAGACCTGAGGCTGCCAACCTAGGCTCAGCATCACAGGTAAAATAAAAAACGTGTTTATTCAACATTTTTTTATACGATTTTACTATTTTGATAGCACTTTATAATGATATACATTTCTGCAACTCATAGACGTTATTGCTTTTGCTTGCAACCTATTTACTCGCTGTTAACTAGTGCTAGACGACGTTAGCGTTGATGAAGTGCTCTGTGTTAAAGTAACGTTATAGTTAGTGATGTTAGAACTAAACTGCTCTGTTATCATATGTTTAGCAATGTCGACCAAATCAGTAATGAACAGACGAAGTAATTGCTTTAGCTTGCAAAATAATGATAACGTTAACTTAGTTACGCCTATTAGTTTGCAAACATACTTCAGTTGTAATGTTTTGAATGTCTATTTAGCCTAACGTTACATAATGTTGAATTGGTACGGCTAAGGTAACGGTACCATGTATTGCATCTAATATGTATTTTGGCATTTACAGGGACCACTGGCTACTCAGTTACTGCAGCGTCTGGAATCAAGGATCACTGACACGTTAAGTCAACCATACTTTAATTTGGACTACTTCCAGTACGTTGTAAATCAGGAAGCCTTTATTCTGACATCTGCATCTAGCATTTTAAACATCCCAGCTGAAATTGTGGAGTGTCTTTTATCCCTTCAAAGAATGATCCACGCAGCTCTTTCCCAAGAGAGTCCTTGTGTTTTTATTAGAGAAGGAGGACGCGGCCGACCAAAATTTTGTTTTTCTGAGGAGCTGCTGTCCCGGCTCATTGACATGCCCTTACCAGTGTCTTGTATCGCCAACCTGCTGGGTGTCAGCCAAAGTACAATTTTCCGGCGTATGCATGAACTCAGGTTGTCCACAAGACTTACATACAGCAGTTTATCTGACAGTGAACTGGATGATGCTGTCATCTCCATAAAAACCAGGATCCCAAACGCAGGATACAGAATGGTTAAAGGTTGTCTCCAATCAAATGGACATAGAGTTCAGTGGAATCGCATCAAGGAGTCCATGCACAGAGTTGACGCTCCAGGAATTTTGGAAAGAATGACACAGCTGGGTTGCATCGTCAGGAGGACATACTTCGTACAGCGGCCTTTGTCATTAGTGCACGTGGACACTAACCATAAGCTCATAAGGTAAGATATTCATTTATTTATGTACTTTATTATGGGTGTTGAGTTAATGCAGCTCTTTTCATTGACTGCTCATTGTCATCTCATCCTTTTAATTTCAAGGTACAACATCGTCATATTTGGAGCAATAGATGGTTACTCAAGAAAGGTGCATCACTTTTTTTTTTTTTTACTGCTTTTATTATAGTGCTTTATTCTTCCTGTATATGTTTGTGTTCATGTATTCACTGTTGATAGACTGCATATGGGTCCGTCCGTATTATTATTATTATTATTATTTTTTTTTTTTTTTCATTTTTGAATCCAAAACGTATAATGACAAAACCAAATTCAAATAACTGTCTGATTTTGGTTTTTGCAAATTCATTTTTTCGTTTCTCCATTGAATTAAGACATTAAGAAAAACAAGACAGTTGGGTCAGATGAAAAGTAAAAATATCAAAATAAAGGACAACAGTAGTTGATTACATGCAGTTTAATATTGTGCATTTATCCATGTGCACAGCAAAAGTCACGTTTAATGAGCAAATTTTTGGTGCATTACATTTGGTAATATACTTTAACCTAAGTCATTATTGTGTGTGCAGTAGGCAATGTGAGTATATTTAAACGTTTGCAGATTCACTATATGAAACTCTGTTGTCTGTATAGATACTGTATCTGGAACCAGCAACAAATAACTGCTCAAACACTGCCCTTTCATTTTTCCTCAAGGCAGTGGAAAACTTTGGCTGGCCTTCCAGGTAAATAGTGATATCTTGTGCTACTGTTTCTATGCTCTTGTTGATCATTTCAGTAATGTTCAATGGAATATTCTGTTGTGATAAATGATAATTATAACTGAGCATTTCCCCTATTCATTTTCCAGGGTCAGGGGAGATGAAGGCGTTGAAAATGTCGCAATTGCTGAAACCATGTTCAGTGTTAAAGGCACCGGAAGAGGGAGCTTCATCGCTGGGCGAAGCGTACACAACCAAAGGTTAAAATGATAATTTACATAATCTACAGTATATTCATAGTGAGAATGTTAAATCATTGTTGGAAAGTATTTTAAGTAAGACTATGTGAATGATTACTTTTGAGTTGAATAAGGCCTGTTATTTCTTATTTAGGATTGAACGCCTATGGCGAGATGTCTGGACCTCTGTCACTCATCTGTACTATGAAGTTCTTCACAGTGTAGAAGAAGATGGCCTGTTGGATTTGTCAGATGCTGTCCATCTGTTTTGTGCCCATTATGTGTTCCTTCCGCGTCTGGCAGAGACCCTTCACACATTCACAGAAGGCTGGGACAACCATCCCTTACGATCTGAAGGTGGACTCACCCCTAACCAACTCTGGGTTATGGGTCACATGCAGAACCCTTGTGACGCAGATGAAGATTTGCAGGTTTGTTGAAGCTATCTCTCAAAGTGCAGTTAAAAAATGCAGTTCAAATGTGTTCAACCTGAAAGTGTCGATTTAGACTTATATAAAAAGCTGAAATTTAAAGTTTTTGAATGGTGTCAATAACTCTTGAAGAAAGTTATTGAATAATAATATAGAAGTATGTAAGAGTAGTGTGTTGCTTCACTTAAGCACACAATTAGACAGTCAACTGAGCTTAATTTTGATTTTCATTTCCTTTAGTCACTGCACTAGGCCTTTGTATGTCAATGTGTGCTTGGCAGTGTTTTCAAATATTTCTAAATGTTGTTTCATACAAAATAACATTATTTTCAGAACATGGAGCTGTTTGGAACTGACTGGGAGATGTTTGATGGTGTGCCTGAAGAACCTTATGGAGTTGAAGTCCCAGAAATTGAGTGCCCGCTGACTCCAGCTAGTATGGAAACTGTACAGTCCATGATCGATCCCTCTGCATCGTCAGAATCATTTGGCAGAGACATTTATATATCAATGGTTCAGTGCATTGAAAGTCTTTGTGTGACACAAAGAAACACCTAAGATATAAGCAGTCCTTACAAAAGATTTAATGGAATGAAGTTGAACATTTGCAAACAGACTGCCAGTTACAAAAGGCTTGCTGTGATATTACTTCATTTTATCACGGGAGTAACAGTGAGGTAAAAAACTAACTCCTCATTCATTTTGGTTTTAAAGTGAACCATTAATAACAGCAAAACAATGGTTTTGTAACAATGAATAAAGTTATTCACAGAAACAAGAAAATGGCAAATAAAATGGCAATAAAACAAAACAATTCAATGCCTATTTTGACTTATGCAGTTACTTGTTACACCCTGTCAAAAGTTTGCCCATGGCATATTGCTAATGTCATAATGTTTTTGAATTCACTGAATGTTTTCAGGTGTGCTGAGGGAAATGTGACTGTACGACTGCAGGCGCTGACAATAGGAAAACAAACAGTGTGCTGTGTGTCACAGTCATGGTGGAATTTCACATTTATGACAAAGTCCTTCTTTTCACTAGGCAGAAGGGGCTTGTGTCCCTGTCCGGTGAGCCACTGCATGATTCGTCCAACAGTCAAACTTTCTGGAGCAATACTGTTGTTGCTTGGGCCATCTTGTTCTTAAAAAAAAAAGAGATTAAATGTAAGTCTGGATAACTAAAGGAAGGCAGCATCTTTTTAATAGTTTTTCAACTTAATACAATTAGTTAATACAATCCCTCAATTAAATCAGATTAACATGTTAAGCATAGCCCCTTTTTGGGTTGGGAGCAGGGGGTGTTAAAAGCCCTGGCTGTCTGTAAAATTTCATGAAGCAGTGTTATTCTAGAGGTCATAATATTAAATTTCACATTTTACATCAAGATTCTGCAAAAGATATACTAAGGCTTGTGAATTTATTGGAGTATGTAAATTCATAGCTAGCCATTTCCACTGTGCTGTATAAAAATTACTGCAGGACAGCAGAAGAAAAGCTTACTACTTCTATATTATTCAATATTGGCTAAAACACACCAGAATCCTCAATTTCCTGAAGGTAGTCCTGGAAAAAGTTCATGATATTTGTTTCCATGCGGTGTTTGGCAGAACCAATCTCACTGAAGACAGGGCGGCTGTTCTCCAAAATGAAGACTGCATCTACCTTTAAGAAGAAAATACATTTCAGTCTGCATTCAACATAGTAATTCTTGCAGAAAAAATAAATGCTTAATTAAAAGCAACCAGAAACCCATGTCGAGCTACTAGGACGTGTTGTTACAATCCCTATGAAGAATCTGCACTTTTTTTGGAACAAATCCCCACATCCTTGAGGAGCCTGGTTGTTAAAATGACTACAAACTCTCCACATCCAACCTCAGCAGGAAGCACCCGAGTATGCCAGCCGTACAGTTCTGCCTCGGCTGCTAGTTCTGTGTACTTCTGGCTTTTCCATTCATATGCTTCCCCAACGGCAACCTCCCATGGTACTGTAAGCCCCAATATGTACAGGGACTTCTCTAAGTTGACCACAAAATCAGGTCTGGCCTAAGAGTGTCTGAGACAAGAATGTACCTTATCATCTTCCCCTGTAACAAACAGTGGTTGGCAAAGGTCTTGATGGGTATTCATGATCTTTGGTAGTTCATAGAGCTGCAGGCCTTTTCTGAGCTGGTCGAGCATCGGGATGAGTCTCATGGTGGAGTGAAGTATAACAGCTCTAATAGACAATATAAAAGTGTTTCATCAGGAGATTCTACTTTTGTGGTAAAACTGTTTACTGTAGGAAAAAATATATAATTGTTAAATTATAATTTGGTGACATTTAAAAGTGGTTTCACAACATAGCTTTGCAAGAAAAAAATCCAAATCAAGTCACAAATTGTTGTACAATACTCCCTTGCCATAATGAAAACGAAAAAGGTTAATATACCTTATTATGCTGTCCCTTTTATCAACAGACACGATTCCAGTGTATCCGCAGGTCACAATGTCACCAATCAGGTCGCTGATGTTGTCATCATTGGCGGTGTTTATCTGAAAGTCGATTGGTGTTAAGTGAAAGTTGTTCTCATTGCATAATTGTGCTCTACGGTCAAACAAACAACTCACTAGATTTGTGCAATCCATGTCATAATGAAGTTAATACTATTATTGACCGTGATAAAATTGGACTTGCCTTTACAATTAGCTGTGACAGTTCCAAATCTGTGACATCACTGGCAGACACTTGAATGCTGTCAGAGTCACCAGAGCAGAGATAACTGAAGCACCATTCACGCAGGAAGTTAGGGCAAGGTCCGCCTTGTGCCAGACTAGCTGCCATGACTTCTCCTGCAGTCCTAATAAATGGAATAATTAAACAATTGCATATAAACTAAAGTAGTACTGCAATTAATACGCTTAAAGACAACATGCAAAAAGAACTTAATTACACACCTGAAGTAATTACAGTCCAAACTGTTAAGGCAGTAAACGGGATTCTTCCCTTTCTTATCTGGACCTTCAACAAAGAGTCTTTTTTCTATTTCTACCAGCATTTCTGGAAAACAACAAATACATGAAATACAAAAGGTCTCTTCAAATGTTCATTTTTTCATCCAATCAGCATTTGAGCCCATTGCACCACCAAAGGCCCCCTGTTGACATATATGTGTCTGATTTAACAAATATGGACATACACCTGTACCTGTGAGGAATTCTTTGGTAAGGGCACCATTATCAATGCCTGCCTCGGCAAAGAATGTGACCTTAAGTCTACATTTGGGTGAGGTCTTCTTCTGCCGTTGCCACTGTTGCATGCCTCTGTTGTAGAGATCAGTTCGCGACACACAGATGGAAAATGTGTTTGTCTCATCAACTTGAGAACCAATCCAGTTCAAGATATCCTCAGAACTGAAAAAAATAAATAAAAACAGACATTGAACATTTGAATCACAACTAAATCTATGAGTGGTTTTATGATTTCATAGGTGGTTGCTACTGTCTCTCAGGGTGGCCGTTAGGCCTGGTACAATACTTGCACATCCTCCTATACTGGTGACATTCTCAGGAGTTAGGTGAGGCTTCAATGCAAGTCCAAACGGGTAAAATATCACAAACATACCATGTTTCTGGATTACTAGATTTCTCTATGACCACACATAACATCACTTTTCAACAGGAAAAAGCTAATTGATACTGCAGTATCTCTTTAAAGGTTTATTGTTCAGATAACATCATTCACCACCATAATTCCCTAATATACAATTTTACCTTTGAAAGGTACTGATTGGATCACTTGACTCATGGCCATCATCATCTGAAGTTCTGCACACAAAGTAAACAGATTGTCCTGAATTAACAATAAACAATTACATTTAAAATGTAACAATTTGGCAGGAACTCTCCTTACATCTAATTTTTTGTCAAATCAACATTCAACATAAAAAAGTAGCACTGAAACCAACATTACCGTAATCCGCAACTGGCTGCATGGAACTCAATGATTTCAGGATGAAATGCATTTCCGCACACAGGACACTCAGCTGTCTAACAAATGAATTTACAATGCATGTGAATAAAGCATCACACTACTCCTGAAATATAAGAAAACATATCGAAGCTAAAGAAACTTAAACAACACTTGTAGAGCCTAAATTTATAGCACCAGCAAAGTGACATGTATAACACCATGACCTGCAATTGGTGCAAAGAAAATACCTTGGAAAAGACCAATTACAAGTTACAATGCTGTTTTTACATATATTTGTGAGTGCTGATAAATGGCATTTGTAAATTAAACTTAAAAATAACAGCAAAAAGTATCTTACCTTGCTTTTCTCGTAGCAAAGGGCAGCTGAGCATTCATCTTCATCTTCTTCCTTGCAGCTTTCCTGGGGATGAAACACAATAACAACACTTTTCAGCGCAGTACACAATAAAAACATGTAATTTTTCAATCCAATAAATCCTGAAATAATGCCTAAAAGACCAAGCTTTAACATACTTCTTCAGCAGAATCGCACAAATCTACAAGTTGTTTTTTGCATTCCTTTATGTGTCCTGGAAGAATCTGAAGCGGAACCATTTTCTTGCAGGTTGTACACTGAGCTTTGGGCATTTTCTCAAATTCCTTTGCTTCTGGTGGTAAAGGAATTGTATCCAGTTCTTCTTGTAAAGGAGCAATGTACATTGTGTATTTTCCATTCCCGCTCACTGCTTTTAGCTGCTGGCCGGTATATCCATTTAAATCTGGAGGAATAACAGCCAATCTCCGCTGCCCACCCCCACCTAAAATTGAACAGTTGTAGATACTAAATATAGCCAATCTGGATATACAGCAATTACTCATCTAGGGAGTACATTGAAACACAATTTGAAACCATGGACATTAATACAGTGTATATGCCTACATACCTGTGGACTTGTGCAGCAACCAGCCTCCACAGATATTTGCCAGTCTTGGATATGCGCTCAAAAGCAAATCTGAAAACTAAAATGACAGAAGCAGGATTAAAACTGTATTAAAATGATTTTTATTTGGTCATACTAATATTTATTACATCAAGCATTAATATGAATTGTAAGATGGGTGTTTTTAATCTTTAGATATTACTTTAGGCAAGGAAGTTAATTAAAGATTACATACCTCTGAATGTGTGATGTTTTCATTAAGGGTTAATGAACGTTTTCCAAGGCCAGCCAGTACAAGCTGCAGTTCCTCTTCTCCATTTGGTGTTTTTTCACGTTGCTTTTCAAGAAGAAAAAAGTTCACCAAAAAGCTCTTCCCAGGTTGTGTTGGTGTATATGGTGCAAAACGCTTTTTGCCTCTTGCCTCCTTTCGGAAAAATCCAGGAAAAGACCTAAACATATAAGATGGCAAACTATTATTCTCATATGTTATCATCCATCAACACAGAACAACCTAACTTAAAATATATCTACATTCTCAATGACTGATTATGTTATGTATATTTTTTGCTTACATTAGAATCGGGGCCTAGTTTGTCTAAAAGTACCTACACTGGGTGTGCAATTACAAAATGAATGCAGACAAACGACCCATGTATCCTACCGAGCCATTTCTTGTTTCACAGACTGTCCAGAGTCATTGCGCTGAGGCCTCACTGTCGGCACTGACTGTGCTCCCTGTCCAACAGCAGCTTCTCCTGTACTGCCCTGACTGACTGACATGACATTTGCCAGTGCACTGTTTCTCAACAGCAACACCAGGTTTTGAGCTGTGCTTAAGATGTCTGTTAATTGGCCCTGAGTAATAAGAAAGACAATAACTAAATGCCAAATGTTATAGCCATAGGTATTTTTTAGTATTACACAGAACACCTGCAAAACACATTAATCATAGTAGGGCTTGTCAACGCCCGGGTCTTGGTCCACATTCAGACCAAAAAGCAAGCTCGTCCGAACCCGTGCAGTCCATACCTCCTGCGGCTGGTCTCAAGCAACTGACTGTCTGGCTAATAGAATGCATGAATGTACTGATGACCTTGAATGACTGGTTTTGAACAAATGTTGCATTGCTTATCAATAAGTTAATTAAACGTTATTTTATTACCCTCAATCGTTCAGGTCCTCTGGTCGTGAATAAAAAGCAGATACTGAATCACTGAGTCAAAAGTTTGTATTAGCACATTATGCTCATTGACATTCCAATGACTTGCTGGTTGACGTTAACTCATATATCTGGCTCAGTTGTCATTACTGATTTGGTCGACATTGCTAAACATATGATAACAGAGCAGTTTAGTTCTAACATCACTAACTATAACGTTACTTTAACACAGAGCACTTCATCAACGCTAACGTCGTCTAGCACTAGTTAACAGCGAGTAAATAGGTTGCAAGCAAAAGCAATAACGTCTATGAGTTGCAGAAATGTATATCATTATAAAGTGCTATCAAAATAGTAAAATCGTATAAAAAAATGTTGAATAAACACGTTATTTATTTTACCTGTGATGCTGAGCCTAGGTTGGCAGCCTCAGGTCTGTTGTTAGCCATCTTTCACCTTTGACGCATGCGCGTTAGATGGAATCGAGGTTCGATTACCTGCCCTGGGACGGCAGTGACGTCATTTCAACTGTTCTTTACTCGTACCCACAAACTTGAATTTGTGTTCATAGTGAAGAATTCGTAGTCGTAGAAATCAGAGTTGTACTCGTGAATGTTTACAGTCATGGCTTCTAGAGTCACACTCACATAAAAACACAAATGTAATTTTATTGACTCACGTGTATGAAAACGTAATTTTGCGTGACTAAGTTAATTTACGCACAAATGTTTAAAAATACGAATATGAATGCTTAAAGTTGTGCATACATCTTTTTGAAAGTGATCTTACACCATAAGTCTCTCTCTCTCTGTGTGCGAGCGTTTGAATTCGAGTCTCCCTCTCTCTGTGTGCGAGCGTTGGAATTCGAGTCTCCCTCTCTCTGTGTGCGAGCGTTGGAATTCGAGTCTCTCTCTCTCTGTGTGCGAGCGTTGGAATTCGAGTCTCCCTCTCTCTGTGTGCGAGCGTTTGAATTCGAGTCTCCCTCTCTCTGTGTGCGAGCGTTTGAATTCGAGTCTCCCTCTCTCTCTCTGTGTGCGAGCGTTTGAATTCGAGTCTCCCTCTCTCTGTGTGCGAGCGTTTGAATTCGAGTCTCCCTCTCTCTCTCTGTGTGCGAGCGTTGGAATTCGAGTCTCTCTCTCTCTCTCTGTGTGCGAGCGTTGGAATTCGAGTCTCTCTCTCTCTCTGTGTGCGAGCGTTGGAATTCGAGTCTCCCTCTCTCTGTGTGCGAGCGTTGGAATTCGAGTCTCTCTCTCTCTGTGTGCGAGCGTTTGAATTCGAGTCTCCCTCTCTCTGTGAGCGAGCGTTTGAATTCGAGTCTCCCTCTCTCTCTCTGTGTGCGAGCGTTGGAATTCGAGTCTCTCTCTCTCTCTGTGTGCGAGCGTTGGAATTCGAGTCTCTCTCTCTCTGTGTGCGAGCGTTTGAATTCGAGTCTCCCTCTCTCTGTGAGCGAGCGTTTGAATTCGAGTCTCCCTCTCTCTCTCTCTGTGTGCGAGCGTTTGAATTCGAGTCTCCCTCTCTCTGTGTGCGAGCGTTTGAATTCGAGTCTCCCTCTCTCTGTGTGCGAGCGTTTGAATTCGAGTCTCCCTCTCTCTGTGTGCGAGCGTTTGAATTCGAGTCTCTCTCTCTCTGTGTGCGAGCGTTTGAATTCGAGTCTCTCTCTCTCTGTGTGCGAGCGTTTGAATTCGAGTCTCTCTCTCTCTGTGTGCGAGCGTTTGAATTCGAGTCTCCCTCTCTCTGTGTGCGAGCGTTGGAATTCGAGTCTCTCTCTGTCTCTCTCTGTGTGCGAGCGTTGGAATTCGAGTCTCTCTCTCTGTGTGCGAGCGTTTGAATTCGAGTCTCTCTCTCTCTGTGAGCGAGCGTTTGAATTCGAGTCTCCCTCTCTCTGTGTGCGAGCGTTTGAATTCGAGTCTCTCTCTCTCTGTGTGCGAGCGTTGGAATTCGAGTCTCCCTCTCTCTCTGTGTGCGAGCGTTTGAATTCGAGTCTCCCTCTCTCTGTGTGCGAGCGTTTGAATTCGAGTCTCTCTCTCTCTGTGTGCGAGCGTTGGAATTCGAGTCTCTCTCTCTCTCTGTGTGCGAGCGTTTGAATTCGAGTCTCCCTCTCTCTGTGTGCGAGCGTTGGAATTCGAGTCTCTCTCTCTCTGTGTGCGAGCGTTGGAATTCGAGTCTCTCTCTCTCTCTGTGTGCGAGCGTTTGAATTCGAGTCTCCCTCTCTCTCTGTGTGCGAGCGTTGGAATTCGAGTCTCCCTCTCTCTCTGTGTGCGAGCGTTTGAATTCGAGTCTCCCTCTCTCTGTGTGCGAGCGTTTGAATTCGAGTCTCTCTCTCTCTGTGTGCGAGCGTTGGAATTCGAGTCTCTCTCTCTCTCTGTGTGCGAGCGTTTGAATTCGAGTCTCCCTCTCTCTGTGTGCGAGCGTTTGAATTCGAGTCTCCCTCTCTCTGTGTGCGAGCGTTGGAATTCGAGTCTCTCTCTCTCTGTGTGCGAGCGTTTGAATTCGAGTCTCCCTCTCTCTGTGTGCGAGCGTTGGAATTCGAGTCTCTCTCTCTCTCTGTGTGCGAGCGTTTGAATTCGAGTCTCCCTCTCTCTCTGTGTGCGAGCGTTGGAATTCGAGTCTCCCTCTCTCTCTGTGTGCGAGCGTTGGAATTCGAGTCTCTCTCTCTCTCTGTGTGCGAGCGTTTGAATTCGAGTCTCTCTCTCTCTGTGTGCGAGCGTTGGAATTCGAGTCTCTCTCTCTCTCTGTGTGCGAGCGTTGGAATTCGAGTCTCCCTCTCTCTGTGTGCGAGCGTTGGAATTCGAGTCTCCCTCTCTCTCTGTGTGCGAGCGTTGGAATTCGAGTCTCTCTCTCTCTCTGTGTGCGAGCGTTTGAATTCGAGTCTCTCTCTCTCTCTGTGTGCGAGCGTTGGAATTCGAGTCTCTCTCTCTCTCTGTGTGCGAGCGTTGGAATTCGAGTCTCTCTCTCTCTCTGTGTGCGAGCGTTTGAATTCGAGTCTCTCTCTCTCTCTGTGTGCGAGCGTTGGAATTCGAGTCTCTCTCTCTGTGTGCGAGCGTTGGAATTCGAGTCTCTCTCTCTCTCTGTGTGCGAGCGTTGGAATTCGAGTCTCTCTCTCTCTCTGTGTGCGAGCGTTGGAATTCGAGTCTCCCTCTCTCTCTGTGTGCGAGCGTTGGAATTCGAGTCTCCCTCTCTCTCTGTGTGCGAGCGTTGGAATTCGAGTCTCTCTCTCTCTCTGTGTGCGAGCGTTTGAATTCGAGTCTCTCTCTCTCTGTGTGCGAGCGTTGGAATTCGAGTCTCTCTCTCTCTGTGTGCGAGCGTTGGAATTCGAGTCTCCCTCTCTCTGTGTGCGAGCGTTTGAATTCGAGTCTCCCTCTCTCTGTGTGCGAGCGTTGGAATTCGAGTCTCCCTCTCTCTCTCTGTGTGCGAGCGTTGGAATTCGAGTCTCCCTCTCTCAATTCAATTTCAATTTCGAAAGCTTTATTGGCATGACAAAACAAATACATTTTGTATTGCCAAAGCATTAAGACAGAAAATTGAACATTTGAACATGAACATGGGACAGTATATGAGAAAGAATGAAAATAAGTTCAGAGAATCTAATCTGTCGGCTTTACAGCACGTAAATTCAGTCACTTCTCTCGAAATACATGACAGTAAGTGTCCGGTGAAGCGGGAGAAGAATATGAAGTTTATAGTAACCTATGAAATGTGTATCTGATATGAATAAAACACCTTGTCAGTTTATAATTTAATGGATTGTTATTTCCGCTTTTATAGACATCGGTTTGTTTCAACGCAGCTTTACAGAGACAACAGGAAAACAATCCAGCGGAGTTTCAGGACAATCAGTAATATTGACGAATATTAAGTGTTCAGTGTAATACATTCTGTCACGGACATCATTCATATAGTCTTAACTTCAGTTCAGAATAGATCTATAATACTAATTCATTATTTTCATGACACTCACAGACGGAGACTGTAACACTTCTTCCTTCATCTGTTACAGTATTTCAATTTATTGGGAATAATAAAATAACTAATTGTTTATATAAAGCATAACGTGTCTAACGTCTGTTTAATAATAAAGTGTTTATTGTCTTAAGTCGACATTCATTAAATAATTGTAATAAATATAATAATTTACACTCGGTTATTATTTCATACGTTTTAATGTTCATTAACACTGATGTACAAATACTGTCAATCGATATTTATAAGTATAAATGGCATGTAATTGGACTAATGCGAATCTAATCTGGGATCTGCGTGACGAATATCGAAACCAAAACTAACTTAACCCCGCTTAATTTTACAGTGTAAATATTTAAAAAAATATCTTCAAAAAAACAAAACTCACCTGATAAAAGAGTCAGAATTACAGCCAAAATCTTCATCTTTTCCACAAGAAATGTGCTCGAAGTTTAATTCCTGCTGGAGTTTCTTCATAATGTCAAGCGCAGAAGAACCGACGCTTTTATAGAGAGAAAGAACCGCCATTATCGCTGCGGAGCTTAGTCTCAACTGCGAGCTGAGTTGGTGCTGTTCAGGCAGCTACTTCAAGGGACATGTCTAAATAAATGACGGCAACGACTAACCCAACACTACACTTTACTTCCGTAGATTTGCATGCCGAGTATGGACTTGGACTAACGCTCTGTGTGCGCGTTGGAATTCGAGTCTCCCTCTCTCTCTCTGTGTGCGAGCGTTGGAATTCGAGTCTCCCTCTCTCTGTGTGCGAGCGTTGGAATTCGAGTCTCCCTCTCTCTGTGTGCGAGCGTTGGAATTCGAGTCTCCCTCTCTCTGTGTGCGAGCGTTTGAATTCGAGTCTCCCTCTCTCTCTCTGTGTGCGAGCGTTTGAATTCGAGTCTCCCTCTCTCTGTGTGCGAGCGTTTGAATTCGAGTCTCCCTCTCTCTGTGTGCGAGCGTTGGAATTCGAGTCTCTCTCTCTCTGTGTGCGAGCGTTGGAATTCGAGTCTCCCTCTCTCTGTGTGCGAGCGTTTGAATTCGAGTCTCCCTCTCTCTCTTTGTGTGCGAGCGTTGGAATTCGAGTCTCTCTCTCTCTCTGTGTGCGAGCGTTGGAATTCGAGTCTCTCTCTCTCTCTGTGTGCGAGCGTTGGAATTCGAGTCTCCCTCTCTCTGTGTGCGAGCGTTTGAATTCGAGTCTCCCTCTCTCTGTGTGCGAGCGTTGGAATTCGAGTCTCTCTCTCTCTCTGTGTGCGAGCGTTGGAATTCGAGTCTCTCTCTCTCTCTGTGTGCGAGCGTTGGAATTCGAGTCTCCCTCTCTCTCTGTGTGCGAGCGTTGGAATTCGAGTCTCTCTCTCTCTCTGTGTGCGAGCGTTGGAATTCGAGTCTCCCTCTCTCTGTGTGCGAGCGTTGGAATTCGAGTCTCCCTCTCTCTGTGTGCGAGCGTTGGAATTCGAGTCTCCCTCTCTCTGTGTGCGAGCGTTGGAATTCGAGTCTCTCTCTCTCTGTGTGCGAGCGTTTGAATTCGAGTCTCCCTCTCTCTGTGAGCGAGCGTTTGAATTCGAGTCTCCCTCTCTCTCTCTGTGTGCGAGCGTTGGAATTCGAGTCTCTCTCTCTCTCTGTGTGCGAGCGTTGGAATTCGAGTCTCTCTCTCTCTCTGTGTGCGAGCGTTGGAATTCGAGTCTCTCTCTCTCTGTGTGCGAGCGTTTGAATTCGAGTCTCCCTCTCTCTGTGAGCGAGCGTTTGAATTCGAGTCTCCCTCTCTCTGTGTGCGAGCGTTGGAATTCGAGTCTCTCTCTCTCTCTCTCTGTGTGCGAGCGTTGGAATTCGAGTCTCTCTCTCTGTGTGCGAGCGTTTGAATTAGAGTCTCTCTCTCTCTGTGAGCGAGCGTTTGAATTCGAGTCTCCCTCTCTCTGTGTGCGAGCGTTGGAATTCGAGTCTCTCTCTCTGTGTGCGAGCGTTTGAATTCGAGTCTCTCTCTCTCTGTGAGCGAGCGTTTGAATTCGAGTCTCCCTCTCTCTGTGTGCGAGCGTTGGAATTCGAGTCTCCCTCTCTCTGTGAGCGAGCGTTGGAATTCGAGTCTCCCTCTCTCTGTGAGCGAGCGTTGGAATTCGAGTCTCCCTCTCTCTGTGTGCGAGCGTTTGAATTCGAGTCTCCCTCTCTCTGTGTGCGAGCGTTTGAATTCGAGTCTCCCTCTCTCTGTGTGCGAGCGTTGGAATTCGAGTCTCCCTCTCTCTGTGTGCGCGTTGGAATTCGAGTCTCCCTCTCTCTGTGTGCGAGCGTTGGAATTCGAGTCTCCCTCTCTCTGTGTGCGAGCGTTGGAATTCGAGTCTCCCTCTCTCTGTGTGCGCGTTGGAATTCGAGTCTCCCTCTCTCTGTGTGCGAGCGTTGGAATTCGAGTCTCCCTCTCTCTGTGTGCGAGCGTTGGAATTCGAGTCTCCCTCTCTCAATTCAATTTCAATTTCGAAAGCTTTATTGGCATGACAAAACAAATACATTTTGTATTGCCAAAGCATTAAGACAGAAAATTGAACATTTGAACATGAACATGGGACAGTATATGAGAAAGAATGAAAATAAAGAATACAAATAAAATTAATTTAAAGAGAGATAAATTTTATTTTATCTTAAGTAAATAAATAAAATGATTTTAAAGCTAAATTAGGGCACAATAAATTTATATATACACATGTAACCCTTTTCGTCTGTGTGCTCCCCCAAAGGGCTCTGCGTTGTGTTTGGGTGATGATTGAATGAGGAGGACACAGAGATCGTTGACGTCACAGCAGTGCAGCTTATTTATTGGGCACTTTATCTGCATCAGCCACTTTTCACAAGGAGAATAGAACTGTTAGTTACTAATATCAAAACTAAAAAGCATATGAAATCATAAAACGAAACAATATAGTTTTAGCTGCCGTTATATTAAACATTAAATCAGGTGTGGGTCTCAAAAACTGGAAAAATAACTTCACATCAACTTCCACATATGACAATTAATGTTGAATGCCACATGCATCCCAAATACAAAGAATAAAACTCAAAATACTTAGATAATTGTTAAATAATATACAATATAAGGAAAAATATACCACACCACATGGAATGTACAATCCATTAAATAATATCAGAAATACAAAACCATCTTTCACAAATAAGTGCACATATATGTTAGTTAACATCTCTAACAGCAATATATATCTTCACATAACATGGATGGCCAATATAATTAAAGAAATATAATGGATGTAACGGAGAACAGTGAAAACCATCCTTACCTTTTCACAAGGAAAATAGAACTGAACTAGATAGAGGAAGTTTATGATATAAACTTCAGTTGGCTTGAGAAAGCCTAGCCTGAAAGTTAAATTTATTTGTAAAAGCTTAAAAAGTTTTGAAAGTTTACAGATGGATAGATGGAAAGAATTAGATCTTGAGCATATATACTCTTGTTAGTTATTGCCTTGCGTTGTTTCTAGGCAGTTACTAAGGTGTCGTTATGTTCTTTGATCATAATTTAATCTTTAATCAATTGATGATCAATTTTGCTAGCAAGATTTAATGTTAATTATCTTGTTGCTAGCAAGATTTAGTATGAATTCCGAAGTCATTAGCAACATTTAACATAAATAAGCATGTTGCTGGCAAGAATTTGCTGAATTAGCATATTGTTAGCAAGATTTATCGTTAATTAGCTTGAAAAGTTTTGAGAGTTTAAACTTAAAAATAAGTTATAATTATGCTTTTTGATCCTCAAAGTGTTGGAAAATTGTAATTAGTTTATAAAAATGTTTACGGTTTAATTACATCCTTGGCTTTTAACGGTCAGTTTTCACTAATGCAAAAAATACTTTGTTTAATTTCTATTTTAAAGCTGTAATTAAGCATTATTAGTATAGGCTAATCACTTTCAAAAGAGACTGCAGTTACACTGCATGTATATGTAGCCTTTTATATATACTAAATAGATGTGTATGTGTATATATATATATATATATATATATATATATATATATATATATATATATGATACTGTGAATAATACTTTGTTTTATTTCTATTTTAAAGCTGTAATTAAGCATTATTAATATAGGCTAATCACTTTCAAAAGAGACTGCAGTTACACCACAGTTACACTATATGTAGCCTTTTATATATACGAAATAGATGTGTGTGTATGTGTGTATATATATATATATATATATATATATATATATATATATATATAAATAAATGGTACTGTGATACTGTGAATAATACTTTGTTTTATTTCTATTTTAAAGATGTAATTAAGCATTATTTATGTAGTCTTACCACTTTCAAAACAGACAGCAGTTACACTGAATGTATATGGAGCCCTTTATATTTACAATATAAATGTAGATAGATATGCATGTATGTGTGTGAATAGATTTAGGCGCTATAAATAAACGTAGGCGCTTAGGCGTGGACGCGCGAATGCGGGAGGACGCGCGTATATGGAGCCTCTAATACATACTTTTTAGATGTATATGTAAATCCTTCCTTCATGGGAAACAAACTTAAATATTAGTATTTTTAAAATAATTCCTGCTAAAGTACAATGAGGAGAGTAATGCAGTTTTTTCTAATCTCAAGCAGTTTTCAGATTGACTCGATCTGCCATGTCAGACTTCAGTTCAACACGGCAATTATAGCAGATAAAGGAATCAACGCAATGTAATATTTGTATAAAGCCTTCCTCCATGGGAAACAAAATAACTTAAATATTAGTATTTTTTAAATAATTCCTGCTCATGTAATGCAGCAGAGTAATGCAGTTTTTTTTAATCTCAAGCAGTTTACAGTTTGAATCGATCTGCCATGTTTTTTGCATCCTTTAAAAATCTTATTTCATTTACTGTTTAAGTGTTCACAAAACATCGATCTATCAGCGAATCTGCTCAGGAAGCGCGTTTGAACTCGAGAACAGGAGTCAGACTTTAGTTAAAAGCAGATAAAAGAATTAACACAATGTAACTATATACTCAAGAATTAGTTATAAATAACTTTGACTGTTAGACGCTGCATTTGAAGAGAGTCAGCGCGCGCGCTGCTCAGGGAAGCCTTTTCCAATGTATATTGACTCACGAGCGAGAGTCAGAATTCGGCAATAAAGTACATAAATGAGCGCTATAAATAAACGTAGGTGCTTAGACGGTTATGCTTTGGCGCGAGTCCAGGAGGACGCGCGTTTAAACTTCACTTACCTTCCCCATAGTAATGTACTCCTTTGCCGAGTAAAGACGAATGAGAGTCAGAATTTGGCCATATAAGTGCATAAATCTTCAAGGAAACACGCTGCAGCGGTTACTTGATAATCGGAAACAATTTCCGTTTGATCATAAACTCTCTCACATAAATCTATTTTAGGAGATTATGATCTCTCTCTCCAGCAGTAATGGCGTCTTTGAAAAGCTTTGAGGCTTTGAATTGCAGCGCTCTGATTCGTTCAAACTTCAGTGCTCTCACTGACAGGGGTGTAATTTTGTGATATTATGAATGTAAAATAGAGAGATTTAACTTACTAATTAAAGTAAAAAATCGATTGTAGACCTGCAAGTTTTTTTTCAGGATTTAAAAAAATAAAATGCATGCCCATTGGAATGGACATGTTCACACATACTGTATTGAAATGTATTATATATCAGGTGTAATGTTGTGATGTTACCAACAGATGGAGTGGACGCTCTATCTAAAATTCAGTTTTCACTTCATTAGTGAAAGTCTATGGAGATTTTATGACTTTAATCTTCAGTTTTATCAAAAATCATAAGTCTGATCAGTCTGAAAAGGGATAGCAACTCAAGTCAGAACAGGTCTGAAGTCTGAGCAGAGTTTAGTGGTTGTAGCTTTAAAGCTCTAGGAGGAGATGCATTGAGAATTTTAGGTAAGAAGAATAATAATAATAACTAGATAGAGGAAGTTTATGATATAAACTTCAGTTGGCTTGAGAAAGCCTAGCCTGAAAGTTAAATTTATTTGTAAAAGCTTAAAAAGTTTTGAAAGTTTACAGATGGATAGATGGAAAGAATTAGATCTTGAGCATATATACTCTTGTTAGTTATTGCCTTGCGTTGTTTCTAGGCAGTTACTAAGGTGTCGTTATGTTCTTTGATCATAATTTAATCTTTAATCAATTGATGATCAATTTTGCTAGCAAGATTTAATGTTAATTATCTTGTTGCTAGCAAGATTTAGTATGAATTCCGAAGTCATTAGCAACATTTAACATAAATAAGCATGTTGCTGGCAAGAATTTGCTGAATTAGCATATTGTTAGCAAGATTTATCGTTAATTAGCTTGAAAAGTTTTGAGAGTTTAAACTTAAAAATAAGTTATAATTATGCTTTTTGATCCTCAAAGTGTTGGAAAATTGTAATTAGTTTATAAAACTGTTTACGGTTTAATTACATCCTTGGCTTTTAACGGTCAGTTTTCACTAATGCAAAAAATACTTTGTTTAATTTCTATTTTAAAGCTGTAATTAAGCATTATTAGTATAGGCTAATCACTTTCAAAAGAGACTGCAGTTACACTGCATGTATATGTAGCCTTTTATATATACTAAATAGATGTGTATGTGTATATATATATATATATATATATATATATATATATATATATATATATATATATATATATATATATATAATATGTATAGAGGTGTGTGTGTGTGTGTATATATATATATATGTATATATATATATATATATATATATATATGATACTGTGAATAATACTTTGTTTTATTTCTATTTTAAAGCTGTAATTAAGCATTATTAATATAGGCTAATCACTTTCAAAAGAGACTGCAGTTACACTATATGTAGCCTTTTATATATACGAAATAGATGTGTGTGTATATATATATATATATATATATATATATAAATAAATGGTACTGTGATACTGTGAATAATACTTTGTTTTATTTCTATTTTAAAGATGTAATTAAGCATTATTTATGTAGTCTTACCACTTTCAAAACAGACAGCAGTTACACTGAATGTATATGGAGCCCTTTATATTTACAATATAAATGTAGATAGATATGCATGTATGTGTGTGAATAGATTTAGGCGCTATAAATAAACGTAGGCGCTTAGGCGTGGACGCGCGAATGCGGGAGGACGCGCGTATATGGAGCCTCTAATACATACTTTTTAGATGTATATGTAAATCCTTCCTTCATGGGAAACAAACTTAAATATTAGTATTTTTAAAATAATTCCTGCTAAAGTACAATGAGGAGAGTAATGCAGTTTTTTCTAATCTCAAGCAGTTTTCAGATTGACTCGATCTGCCATGTCAGACTTCAGTTCCTCACGGCAATTATAGCAGATAAAGGAATCAACGCAATGTAATATTTGTATAAAGCCTTCATCCATGGGAAACAAAATAACTTAAATATTAGTATTTTTTAAATAATTCCTGCTCATGTAATGCAGCAGAGTAATGCAGTTTTTTTTTAATCTCAAGCAGTTTACAGTTTGAATCGATCTGCCATGTTTTTTGCATCCTTTAAAAATCTTATTTCATTTACTGTTTAAGTGTTCACAAAACATCGATCTATCAGCGAATCTGCTCAGGAAGCGCGTTTGAACTCGAGAACAGGAGTCAGACTTTAGTTAAAAGCAGATAAAAGAATTAACACAATGTAACTATATACTCAAGAATTAGTTATAAATAACTTTGACTGTTAGACGCTGCATTTGAAGAGAGTCAGCGCGCGCGCTGCTCAGGGAAGCCTTTTCCAATGTATATTGACTCACGAGCGAGAGTCAGAATTCGGCAATAAAGTACATAAATGAGCGCTATAAATAAACGTAGGTGCTTAGACGGTTATGCTTTGGCGCGAGTCCAGGAGGACGCGCGTTTAAACTTCACCTACCTTCCCCATAGTAATGTACTCCTTTGCCGAGTAAAGACGAATGAGAGTCAGAATTTGGCCATATAAGTGCATAAATCTTCAAGGAAACACGCTGCAGCGGTTACTTGATAATCGGAAACAATTTCCGTTTGATCATAAACTCTCTCACATAAATCTATTTTAGGAGATTATGATCTCTCTCTCCAGCAGTAATGGCGTCTTTGAAAAGCTTTGAGGCTTTGAATTGCAGCGCTCTGATTCGTTCAAACTTCAGTGCTCTCACTGACAGGGGTGTAATTTTGTGATATTATGAATGTAAAATAGAGAGATTTAACTTACTAATTAAAGTAAAAAATCGATTGTAGACCTGCAAGTTTTTTTTCAGGATTTAAAAAAATAAAATGCATGCCCATTGGAATGGACATGTTCAGAGCCGGCCCGTCCAACAGGCGATACAGGCGGTCGCCTGGGGCCCCGCTTTGATTTGAGGGCCCCGCGACCCGCACATGATGTCACACATTTGTAGAAGTTTTATCTTTTTCAAACGTCCACTCATAGTAGGAGTTGTCATACGTCAATTACAACGATTTGGAAGTGCACAGACCCGATCAAACACCATACAATTCACAATGACGGTGAGCAAAATATAAAACATATTTTATTAAAAGAATATCTCTGAATAATTCATACATGACAAATAGCTGAAAACGATAATAATAAAAATAAAAAAACTGTCTAAATAAAAGCGGAAAAAAGATTAGAAACATACACAGCAGCACCACACTCTATTTAGCATAACACCTCCCGCAATAGGCTATTGGATGAACTAGAATGTCGTAACGTATTCCTAGTAGAGATTCCACATTTTCCACTTAGCCACATATCTCTGTAAATTCCTTTCGATATATACTCAAGAAAGTGTCTTAAATAAGTCTTATATAACGTCATAAGTCTGGTTGCTATTTTGATCGAGGTACAGTGTTACCTCGAGATACGAAATTAATCCGTTCCGAGGCGGACTTCGTATAATGAGTTTTTCGTTTCTTGGAACACATTTTACATGTAAAATGTCTAATCCGTTCCAAGCCCTCCAAAAACACCCCATTAAAATGCAAAATTGTTGTCGTCGGCAGTATTCGAAGCTGCGCAGAGAAACCCCAGTGGATCCATAGTTCATCGCCTTAACCTCTCAGCCATGTCCGAATCACACTTGAAAACTTATTTAAATCAAACTTAATTAAAGTTTTATAACAATGTATACACTTAAACATTGAAATTGTATTTTTTGTGCTCTCTTCTCGCTGTTTTTACACCAGTGGGCTCAATTTTTTTTATCTCGCCTAGGGCCCCACAACCCTTCGGGCCGGCACTGGACATGTTCACACATACTGTATTGAAATGTATTATATATCAGGTGTAATGTTGTGATGTTACCAACAGATGGAGTGGACGCTCTATCTAAAATTCAGTTTTCACTTCATTAGTGAAAGTCTATGGAGATTTTATGACTTTAATCTTCAGTTTTATCAAAAATCATAAGTCTGATCAGTCTGAAAAGGGATAGCAACTCAAGTCAGAACAGGTCTGAAGTCTGAGCAGAGTTTAGTGGTTGTAGCTTTAAAGCTCTAGGAGGAGATGCATTGAGAATTTTAGGTAAGAATAATAATAATAATAATAATAATAATAATAATAATAAGTTTAGATACAATATCACTAAGTTGGCTTTCTCAAGCCAACTTAATAATAATAATAATAATAATAATAAGTTTAGATACAATATCACTAAGTTGGCTTTCTCAAGCCAACTTAATTAAACAACAGCTCCACCCATGTGAAGAAGGGCTCACTCACACAATGAAATACACATAAAACACAGCTCCCCCCTAAGGCTGGGAGAAACATATTACATCTTGCCTACATATATATAATAAAAATACAATATAATGACAAGAGCCAGATGTGTATGCAGTAAAATGTATTCAGTTAAATACAGTAGGCTACTTGTATGTGCAAATAAAGTAAATTGTTATTTTCATACCTCTGAAACTGCAACATTATAATTTGACAATGTTCTAAATATGTTTCAATCCTTATTATGACGCGGGATTATTAATCTACATCCCGATTTACTCGATGCAATTCTAATCTTCAATCCTTTCATTCATGCGTTTCCCTTCCGTTCTGCTAATAAGGCAAGAATTTCATCATTAGTAAAACTACGATTAAAATATTCATTAATATAATCTCAGTTAATGTAATGTCCGATCAATGATCGCGAAATTATGATTTACTAAGTCAAATAATGGAATGAAGAGTGAAATAAATTATTTGAATAAATGATTTGACAGTTGAGTCAATGAGTCATTTGGTCTGAAGTGAATCTGCAGTCTGTCATTATGTTTTCACACCGCGGGTTTCAGAAGATGTCAGAAATGTAAGAAGCTACTGCTCACAAAAAGGAGACATTGCATTTCAGGTTCGTACATTTTAAACACAATCTTTGACATGATGTTAAACGCCAAACATCTCAGGTCATGTGATCCCAGTTTTGCTCAATTCTGATTGAAGAGAAACTAGTAAAATGACTTATTTAAAATAACTTATATCTCATTAATTATATAGAGTTGTTAATCTTTATCACCATCATCGCTCACACTCTTCCTCTCTGAGTGAATGAACATGGGTCCAGTCTTGGGAAAGGCCACTCTGGGCCGGTTATATAGTCTAGCTTTGCTGTAGCTCAAATAGTAGAGAGTGGTGCTTGCAACATCAAGGTCATGGGTTTGATTCCCAGGGAAAGCAAGAACTGATTAGAATGTCAATGTGTTTCTTGAATGCAATGAAAGTCACTTTGGATAAAAGCATCTGATAAATGGAAAAATGTAAAAATCTAGCGCCACCTAGCGGCTGCAACTGAGTTACACTCACAATATTTCTGCTTTCTATTTCTGTCACACTTCAACTTGTGTGTGTATTTCAACCTTTTAGAATCTGTTCTGCTGACTGAGTCAAGAACACATGACTAATATCTGTAGACAATCACAACTTCAGAAAGACAGTAATAAATGTGGTTTCCTGCTTTTCTGTGGTGCAATCGGTTAATAAAAAAAAGTTAATTCCCTTTTTCAATTTATCAAGAACAAGGTTAAAAGGTTTCAAACATCAACGCAAAAACCGAATTTCCAAATTCATAATTTCCTTGAATTCAAATGTGAATTTGAGACTCTGAGAGCTGAGAGCGTAAATCAGCTGTAGATTATTTTACAATTTACATTCATGCATTTGGCAGATGCTTTTATCCAAAGCGACTTACACTGCATAAAAACACACTGAATCAGTTTTTTCTTTTAAAAAAGAAAGAAGAAAAAGTAAAAAAGAACAATCAGTGTTGCACAGGTTTGGTTGTTTAACATGAAGCTGGTTATTCTAACTCAACATTACATCCAGATGAGAAGAAAGTGGGAATGAATAGTACTTTATTATATGTTTATGTTATATAGAAAGTATTCAGACCTTTTCACAATTTCAGACTTTATTATATTGTAGAATTCATTTTAAATTAATACACCATTTTACCTTTAAAAATGACAACAGAAAAAGGCCAGTAATGTTTGGCATTGCAAGTTTCAAACACAAGTGTCAAAGTGTGTGAACGGGTAAAGTTGATTAGATTGTTTCCGTCTCAACCTGTAGCTCGACATATAAGAATTTATCAAAATTTGGGGTGCGTTTTGGATTTTGGAGAGACTAAGCAGTTTGAGACTAAATGTGACAATGGCATTGCTGAAACAACGGCTTGTGTCGCATCACAATGTATAATAGCATACTATTACTAAATTTACTTTGCATGAACTATTTGCAATATTGCTATTTTAGCAAAATTTTATTTTTGTTTGTTGCTTTTTGTTTTGTTTTCTTTCTCTTTTTTACGAACTGAAGATGAACACGAACGCATTGTTGGAGTTGCATAATCAGATTTTGTATTGAATTAAAAAATATATTTATCTGAGTTGCTTAGTTACTATGTTTTCCATTTATTGAGTGATGCGATATTGAGAGAAATCGGGGATCATTGTAAACAGGATGAATATTGTTCCTCTCTGTCACAAACGTCTCAGAATCCCTCATAATGCACAAAAACAGAAGTGAGGCTCATTATACAGACCTGCAGTTAAGTGTTACTATACTTCACTCTACTACACTTGGTGATTTTGAAATGAACAGACAATATATGTGGTCAAGTCAGTAGCTTTAAACAGGAATACAGAAAAAAACCGAGACTTGTTTAATGTTAAACCCCTGCAGAGGCACCGGCTCATTTCTGTTCATTTCTTCTTCTCTGCACTCCACACACACTGACCATGAGCTCCACAACAAGTGAGTCACTTCATATATTTTATCTCCATATTTTATGTATTTAAGTTTAATTAAAGCTTTCATAAAATTGTAATCTGTAAAAAAAGTATTGAGATTGAGGGATTTGCCCTTGTTTAGTGTAAATGCAATGCTAGACTAATCTTGGAGTTTTTTGAAAACACTTTACAACAATATTTTTTAAATATTAAACAGTGAAACTGAAAATCTGCACTGAAGTGCAAGAACTGCTGAAATAAAGAGTCAAAAAGATCTGAAGTAAAAACGGACTAATTTTCTCATTTTTAACCAGCAAATTTAATTGCAAACATTTATTCAATTAAATAGATGCATGTAGTAAGTATCTAGTATTAATAAAACACATTTTTACCTTTAATTAGAGGTCATGATGCTGCAACTTCTGACTTCAGCATGCGATATTCAGCATCGTTTTCAATATCATGAGTTAAACCGCCACATTACTGTCAGTTTTTATCAAGACATTATTTTCAAGTTTTGGTTTAATTCAAGTCTTCTGAAGAGACACGTCCGCTTTATGAACGGATTTTAATTTAAGCTTTTGTTTACATATATAAATGTTGTGACATTACCGTAATGATTGATTGATCAAACATTTGCTCACAAACAGGAGAGAGTAGCGCTTGCAACATCAAGGTCATGGGTTCAATTCCCGGGGAAAGCAAGAACTGATCAGAATATCAATGTGTTTCTTGAATGCAATGAAAGTCGCTTTGGATAAAAGCGTCTGATAAATGTAGAAATGTAAAAAAAAATGCCGTTCATTAGGACTGAATGAATCAGCAAGAACCACGCTTTCAGCTAAAATCATCTTTACTGTTCAATTGAAGACATTTTTTTTGGGTGAATCATCACTTTAATTTCTAGATAAAGAGCACAGAGATACGAGTACATTGGACACAGTGAGAGCGCACACTCAATATGTATAGAGTATGAATTTCCAGGCGCACTGGACACAACACATTCAACTTTTGCTGTTCCAGTGAAGCAAAAGGTGGTGGATAGAAGGCTCTCAATTCAAGAGGAATGATAGAATGAATTATTTTGGGCATAAATGCAGGATTTGGTTTCAGGACTCCTGCATCCCCAAGTATGAACTGCAGACATGCTGAAGCACAGAAAGTGCGTGAATCTCGCTCACGCGTTTCGCTAAAGCCAAAGTTAACAGCAATGCCGTCTTAAACGACAGTTTTCTGAAGTCAATCTCCTCTAGTGGCTCGAATGGAGACACTGAAAGAGCATCAAGCACCAGTGGCAGATCCCATGAGGGAGAAAGCGATTCTGAAATTGGCGAAACGTGACAGGCGCCCTTCATGACACTAAAGGTTGCTGCCCAACAGCTTAGTTGTCAAAACCTATGATAACCACCTTTATCTTTAAAAATGCTTTCCCTGATCTATCAAGTCTTGTAGAAATGATAACGACTGCCAGTGAACACTGAAAGGGAACTTCGTGTTTAGCCGTGCACCAGCGTTCAAACACACCCCACTTACACTCTAGTGATGAAGCTCTAGCATTTCGTATGGTTCTGATAACACTGTCAGACCAGTTTTATTCAGACTGAATCTCTCACTGGCCAGCCCATAGTGCCAGGCGTACTGAATGAGGATGAAGGACAGTCAATCATCAAAATTGGACAGTTGAAGACTGGAAAAATGTTGCTGCTCTGAGTCTAGATTTCTGTTGAGACGTTCAGATGGTAGAAGCAGAATTTGACAAAAACAAAATGAGAACATGGATCACAAATCTCCATCAACTGCAAGATGCTCCTATCAATATGGCCAACATTTCTAAAGAATGCATTCAGCTGCTTGTTGAATCAATGCCACGTAGAATTAAGCAGTTCTGAAGGCAAAAGAGGGTCAAACACAATGTTAGTGCTTGTTCCTATTAATCCTTTAGGTGAGTGTATGTCATAGTTGACTTGACAAACAATTTGTGTGATCACACATTAAAAGGATGATTACAAAAATAATGTATCATTCGTTTTAAACAATGCGTTTGAAGTTTCACTCTTCAGTTCTAGCTTTCGCAAACAAACAGCATTTGTTTTAAATAATTACATTCAATTAATAATTAAAATGTAAAAATAATATTAATAAGTTTATTGTAAAATCATTAAACAATAAAGCACTTACTAAAAAAGATGGAATATTGTATTTGTTTATCTGCATGTTATGCAAATGGCAAGTCAAGTTTGATTTATATAGTATAAGTTTAACACAACTGTAGTTGAACCAAAGTGCTTTACATTGAAATAAATCACATTTAAGAGAGATAAAAATTGATAAAAATCAATTAGAATATACTGTATATATATGCATTTGATACATTTTTGTGAATCTCTACATTTATTTGTGGATATTTATGTATTTGTCAATAAATTTTTTGTGAATCTTTACATTTATGTGTACCTTTATTAGTGAATTTGTATGTATTTGTGTATTTAAAACAAATTCTCTACATGTATTTGTACATTATTTATTTGTGAATTTAATTATTTTTTGTGAACCTCTACATTTATGTGTATCTTATTATTTGTACATTGATTTGAATCTTATTACAGTATTTATTGTCAATCTCTTTATTTGGAGAATGCTAACCCCATGTACACGAGTCATTACGGTATTCCACGCGCTTTGCTCAGGAATATCACATACAAACGTGACGTTTCTAAACGTACAGTACTTGGTTTCTAAGCGCTCATCATTAATGAATATTCATGAGTGTAGCCCCGCCTCCTCTACAGACAGCTCCCACTAAGCAATCCTGACGCAGGGGCGTGGTCGTATTTCATTAATATTCATGTTGCGCTCATACACCCGTCATTACGGCAGGCGCATGTGTCCGGAAGAGCGCGGCGCGTCGGGTTCAGATGCGCGTCGGGTTGATGGGCGATGGGTCTGATCGCGCGCGTGCGGAAAGAATGGTTCATCATCGGGATTGTGCTCGTCATCACGTGCGCCAAGCTCGCGCCGTCCGTCGGAGTGAAAGCAGGTGAGAGACAGCGAACACACACCTGCACACACACACACACACACTCACACTCACACTCACACTCTTCAAACCACTCCACGCTCAAACTACAAACAACGATGCGCTGTTAGGAAGTGATCGATCTGTGGGTGTTGATCAGCTGTGCTTTCATGTGTAGTGGAGGCTGTTGTTGTGTTTGTGTCATGGGAAGTTTGTCATCATGATGGAGTTGATGGTTGTGTTTCATCACTGACACGTTGCAACTCCCGGATCTGAATAATCCGGTCCGGGCAGATGATTGTTAAAGTCCGTGTGTCCGGTTTATTATTGCGTGAGAGTGTTGAATGTTGACTTGACAGACCTGGAGTTTGAGGTCATATTGACAGATGGATTGACAGTCAAGATAGATAGATAGACGGATGGATGGATGGATGGATGGATAGATAGACAGTCAGACGTATAGATGGATGGATGGGTGGTTAGATGGATAGATAGACGGACGGATGTATGGATGGACAGATGGATAGACAGACAGTTTATTAAACAGTATTTGTCATATGAATCATATTACTGAATGATTGTCATGTTTGTTTATCTGGAGCTGCAGAAAGCATGAAGTGTCTCTTTGATTGTGACTGTGTCCACACTTTCTCTTTCAGGTCCTCTTCGGCCAGAGATCACCATCACCTACATTGCCGTGTCTGTTATCTTCTTCAACAGTGGCTTGTCTTTGAAAACAGAGGTATGACCTGAACCGGTTCCTGTGATGGTTTCATAGATTTAAAGCACTCTAATGTCTGGTTTGCGCTGGTTTTCAGGAGCTAGCAAGTGCGTTAATGCACGTAAAGCTGCATTTCTTCGTCCAGACGTTCACGCTGGTGTTTTTCCCCGTCGCCATTTGGCTGCTTCTCAAAGTTCTGGCGCTGACGGCGATCAACGAATGGCTCCTCAGAGGGTGAGTGTGTGTTTCCAGACCTCCTCCTCCTGCACAATCCCCCTCTCTACCTGTCCACTGCGCGGCTGAATGAAGCCTCTGTCGCTGGGTTTCGCCGAGGGAAACTGGATCTCAGAGGTCTGCTGTGTTGGCGCTTTGGGTTATTTTCCTGTGAGAGAGGCGTCGTGTTCACCTGCAACCTCCACACGTCCTCTCACAGACACAAAACACATTCATGCTTTTAAAACGCTGACGATTATGAGTTGCTATTGTTGTAATATTACAATACGTTGTTCAATCCTGTCTGGAAAGCAGGGGAATAAATGTGATTTAAATTCAGTTGTGTGTGTGTTATTATTTATTAACTCTCTGTCTCTGTGTCTCTCATCTCTCACTCTTTCTCACTCTCTCTCTCTCTCTCTCTCTCAGGTTGCAGACGGTTGCATGTATGCCGCCTCCTGTTTCGTCTGCTGTCATCCTCACTAAAGCTGTAGGAGGAAATGAGGTAAAAATGGCACCAGGTTTACAAAAGAAACTTTACAAATACTTTATTTTACAAAAATCGTTTAATCACAGCAATCATATCTTTACAACGTTTTCTCCCATCGCAACATTAAAAAATACTCCATCACATTTACTTTACACTCACTTTACAAACACATTCCAACACCACAATAACAACTTTAGACACTAATTTTACAAACAAACTCCAACACCACAATAACAACTTTACAAACACTAATTTTACAAACATATTCCAACACCACAATAACAACTTTACAAACACTAATTTTACTAACATATTCCAACACCACAATAACAACTTTACAAACACTAATTTTACAAACAGATTCCAACACCATAATAACAACTTTACAAGCACTAATTTTACAAACAGATTCCAACACCGCAATAACAACTTTACAAACACTAATTTTACAAACAGTTTCCAGCACCATAATAACAACTTTACAAACACTAATTTTGCAAACAGATTCCAACACCATAATAACAGCTTTACAAACACTAATTTTACAAACAGATTCCAACACCATAATAACAGCTTTACAGACACTAATTTTACAAACAGATTCCAACACCGCAACAACAACTTTACAAACTCTAATTTTACAAACAGATTCCAGCACCGCAATAACAACTTTACAGACACTAATTTTACAAACCGATTCCAACACCGCAATAACTGTACAGACACTAATTTTACAAACCGATTCCAACACCGCAATAACTTTACAAACACTAATTTTACAAACAGATTCCAACACCGCAATAACTTTACAGACACTAATTTTACAAACCGATTCCAACACCGCAATAACTTTACAGACACTAATTTTACAAACCGATTCCAACACCACAATAACTTTACAGACACTAATTTTACAAACCGATTCCAACACTGCAATAACTTTACAGACACTAATTTTACAAACCGATTCCAACACCGCAATAACTTTACAAACACTAATTTTGCAAACAGATTCCAACACCGCAACAACAACTTTACAAACACTAATTTTACAAACAGATTCCAATACCGCAATAACAATTTTACAAACACTAATTTTACAAACAGATTCCAACACCATAATAACAGCTTTACAAACACTAATTTTACAAACAGATTCCAACACCGCAATAACTTTACAAACACTAATTTTACAAACAGATTCCAACACCGCAACAACAACTTTACAAACACTAATTTTACAAACAGATTCCAATACCGCAATAACAATTTTACAAACACTAATTTTACAAACAGATTCCAACACCATAATAACAGCTTTACAAACACTAATTTTACAAACAGATTCCAACACCGCAATAACTTTACAAACACTAATTTTACAAACCGATTCCAACACCATAATAACAGCTTTACAAACACTAATTTTACAAACCGATTCCAACACCGCAACAACAACTTTACAGACATTAATTTTACAAACACATCACATCACTGCAATCACAACTTTACAAACTTTACAAATAAATTCTGTCACCGCAATAACTTTACAAACACACATTTTATCTTTACAGGCTGCAGCCATTTTCAATTCTGCATTTGGGAGTTTCCTGGTAAGTGTGGGAATGTAGGGAGAGAAAAAAAGGACAGAGAATGGAGCAGAAAAGAGAGAAATAGATAAACTCAAGAGGGGAAAAACATCATAATTGAAAGAGTCTCATGTTCTGTCTGTAGGGGATTGTGGTCACTCCTCTTCTGCTGCTGGTGTTTGTGAGTAAAACTCCTCTTTTATTTGTTTTCTGTTTATTAATGTGAATAAAACTGTGTTTATGTCGGAGTTGTTCAATGTGTTTTACAGGAGTTGTTTCTGATATATTGTGTGTGTGTGTGTGTGTGTGTAGCTGGGCTCCTCGTCTTCTGTCCCGTTCACCTCCATCTTCTCGCAGCTCTTCATGACGGTGGTCGTCCCGCTCATCGCTGGACAGGTGAGTGTGTTTGTTGTGTTATATTATACTGTTAAATTGATCTAATTTCACCTGTAAAAATGGCAGATAGCATCAGTGAGGGAAAGGAAGTTAATGTGAGACAACAGAAGTTTCTCTGAGCCGGTTTTGTGCGTGCAGGTGTGCAGGAGGTTCCTGAGAGAGTGTCTGGACCGCCGGAAGCCTCCGTTCGGGACGGTGAGCAGCGTCGTTCTGCTCATGATAATCTACACGACCTTCTGCGACACCTTCTCCAACCCCAACATAGAGCTGGACCACCTGAGCCTGCTGCTCGTCGTCTTCATCAGTGAGTGTGTGTGTGTGTGTAACCTGTGAGGTTTCCCGTCAAAGTACGAGTTTAACTCGTATCGCATAAAACATTTGCACACAAAGCAGCGTTTCCATTCTGTGTTCAAGAGAATAAAATCATCACTTCCTGGGAAATTACTGCAAAATATTAGTAATAAAATGTCATCATAATCTCTTTTTCCCTCCATCATAAATGCGTTTTGTCTCGGAGCGTCAGATAATCGCCGTCATGTTGTGTTGTTTTGGGATGCTGGTGTTCGGGAACAATCGTGAGACGCTTCTGGAGGAATTAAACCACATTATTCTGATCACAGACTTTGACTTTTGAATCGTTTCAGAACGATTAAATAACATCTGAGACGCTGCGATGTGATTGGGCTGCTGGTTACTCCAGTTATCCAATCACAGCCTCTGTTGAGGCAAGAAACTTTAAATGTTTTTGTTGCGAATCCTTTTTTTGGTAAATCTGTTTTCATTGTAGTTTATGCTCATTTTATCTAATCAGAAAACTAAAGATGAGTCCTTAAGATTCTTTTGTGCACATTTTACAACATTACAACATTTATAATCAAATCTTTACAATGCGTATAGTTGGAAAGGTGCAAGACTCAAGGTTTCATATTTGGCGACTGTTTTGTGATAGAAGTGATATCTTTGTGAAAGCATATTTAAGGGAGTTTTTATGTCTATTTTTGTCCCTATACAACATTTCACTGGAACCTTAATTTTTGTGATATGAACTTTAAATTTGAGAGAGAAATTTGAACTCAATAAGATTTTTCTAGTCCAAATTATTATTATTTTATAAAATGTATAAAATATTTTTTTTTTAGTTCAATACATTTTTTTACAACTTTCACTTCATCAATTGTCTTTAAAAAAAGAGACCAACCTAAAAGTCAGTGTTAGTCTGTATTGCAAGTCATTAATAAATTACAACCATTTAAGAAAATAAGATTCAATAGAGTTTTACATAGAACTCCATTTTAAAGAACACTATTAAAAAAAGGTTTCTATATAAGGAAAAATGACTCCATAACTTTTCTGTTTAACAAGTTATTTCCATTTGTTCCTTGTGATAAAGTGTGTTTACAAGCTGCTTAATTCATAAAATGTCATCAAAATACGACAACATTTTAAAATGAACTAAATCCATAAAATGATCCCATGAGGAACCCCAGAAGACTCCATGTAGATCCTTTACTACTAAAAGCATTTATGGTGCAAGAACATGACTGTATTCACTGTAAAATGTTATAATATTGTTCTTTTTTCACCTGTTTTTCAGTATTTTCCATTCAGTTGAGCTTCATGGCCCTGATATTTTTCCTGTGTACAAGGTGAGAAACACACTTCCTTAAACATTCAGCATTGTTAAATTGAGACGTGATCCAGATGCACTGACTCTCTGATCTGTGACGGATCACACACTGTTTATGTGCATCTTATTTTGTGACGTTTGCAGGAAATCCTCAGGTTTCACCACAGCGGATTCGGTTGCCATCATGTTCTGTGCGACTCATAAATCCCTCACTTTAGGTAAAACACACGCTTCTGTCTGGAGGAGGCAAATATTGCTCATTACTTGCCTTCTGTGATTGGAAACACTGGTTTAATGTGTGTGTGTGTGTGTGTGTGTGTAGGCATCCCCATGCTGAAGATCGTGTTTGAGGGTTATGAGCATCTGTCTCTGATATCAGTGCCTCTGTTGATCTATCATCCCGCTCAGATCCTGCTGGGAAGCGTCCTTCTGCCCTCCATCAAAACATGGATGAGCAGTAGACAGAAGGTAACACACACACACACACACACACACATCAGAGATCAGAGACGCGTATATATATCTTTAGTTGCTGTAATGAATTTCATGCAAATTGGATCCGACTGTGAGTTCTTTACATTGAGATATATATATGCACACACACGCACGAATGCATGCATTCACACGCATGCATGCATACACACACACACGCGCGTGCATACATACATACATACATACATACATACACACATACATACTTGCATGCACACTCACATGCATGCATGCATAGAAACACACATGCACACACACACACGCATACACACACACATACTTGCATGCACACTCACATGCATACACACACACGTGCATGCATGCATACAAACACACATGCACACACACACACACACACATGCATGCATACACACACAGACATATATATATGCATACACATGTTGGAATGACGGATATTATTGTGTGTGTTGAGGCTAAATGAATGTGGGTCTGCTTTGCTTGCTCTCCAGACTCTCACAGCCATATGAACTGCACTGCCGACTGGAAGCTGTGAAACTCTTGGCTGAGCCGAACCAAACCAAACCAGACACAACGAGACCAAACCAGACCGAGACGCCGGTAACGGGAGTTTTAATCGTCGCGCGTACCGTATACGTGAGATCAAGTGCCTTAACGCGCCTCAGACGGCAGGGACCGAACATGATTCCATGAGCTTTTTTAATCAGATTCCTGAATGTGTATTTTTATATGAAGTGTCAAATCTTTTCTTACTCAGACTTATTGTTTAGACTTCCAGGGATTTCCGTCATGTATTCGTTTGTTTGTAAAGCAGTAAAACTGTTGAATGCACTGCTATCTTTCTGACATGCACCTGATGACGAGAGCGTTACTGACCCGCCGGCGTTTAAGAGCGGAGATCAGCTGTTCCACTGTGCCATGATGCGTTACTGAAGACAATAAACAGTGATTATTTCTCTTAACGGGCTTTTGTGTGTAAACTCTTTCTGATCTCTGTTGTTTGAGGTGCGTAATGAAAAAAAAGACCATTTGTATCACAAATACACCATTTGCTTTTCAAAATAAATCTATTTATTCAACTTCAATGTTCAAACACAGATCATTGTTGTCTAGCACTTCTGGTGTAATGCATGAGAACATGAAACTAAATCATTCAAGCTTGATTTACCTTTTCAAAACATGTTGTTTAAGATGCTATCAGAGATTTTAAAGAGGTCCTATTACACCTTTTTACCAAGACTTGATTCGTTTTAGGGTGTACTAGAATATGCTTTCATGCTTGATTGTTGAAAAACAGTATTTTTTGTACATTATTTCAGCTTCTTTCTGACAGTCTGGCTTAAACACTCCGTTTATGTCCTGTTTCGATGAAGACCCTCCTTCCAAAATACTAAATACAGTATTTATTTATTTAGCGTGTGTTTTGGGGGAAATGCCTCCATAACCGTGAGATATAAACATTAAGAGTGGCGTCACTTTCACTTAAAGTTAACAAAAAGAGGATCGTCCAGAATGGATTTCATGCACAGACATTTTTAGGTGTGATGTTAAAGCATTTGTCGGAAAACTATGGTAATACAAACCGTAATCGATCACAAAACCATGCTTGACTTTCCTATGAGGCGATGAACAGCCTTATAAAAGCGAGAGCTTACAAACGCTACAGCAAACACTAAATCAACACTACTGATGGCTAACAGCCGACAGGAGCCTCATCTTTGCCCTTTGTTTACATTGTAGTAACAACATATAACTTAAAATTGCAACTGTTAATAGAAAACGCAACATCAAATGATAAGACATCCTTACAATCGGTGATCCACAAACAACAGACTGTCCGAGAGGAAACTGCTCTGTTTCAGGAGAAGCTTTAGCGCGCAGCTGCATTGTACTCTCTTAGGTTCTGGAAGCTGTTCTCCGGGAAATGTGCAGGTTATGATGTTCAGTCTTACGTTTGTCTGCATTAGGAAGGCCAAACATTAATTTTGGAAATAGGATGGATAAAATAGCGTCTCTTCCCTAATGCAACTCAACCAGACTTCGTCCCTTTTTTGGGCAGGTTTTATTTAAAAAGTAACATTATCACTAATTTAAATGATGGAAAGTGGCTTCTGTTAAATGAAATATCTCCCTTTGGAGTAACTTTGTAACTTTGCAGGTCTTTTTTAATGCTCTAACATCAACATTTACACTAACAAAAGTTGCAAAAGTGAAAAAGCATAACAGGACTCCTCTGAAATACATCATTTCTGGATATTATGCATAATTGATATTTCATCTTCACTAAAGGCAAAAGCACTTTATGCTTTTTTGTCTTGCAGTCATTGAAGAGGTTTAATACAGTGGATGTGCTTAGAAACTATTACTAGTTTAGTATTGTAAATATGATAAACATAAAAATGCAATTTTATGAATAAATGACACTTTACTATATATTCACATAGAAAACAGCTGTTTTACACTGATATAATATTACACTGTTTTACTGTATTTTTCATCTAATAAATTCAGCTTTAATCAGGAATAAATGACACTTTACTATATATTCACATAGAAAACAGCTGTTTTACACTGATATAATATTACCCTGTTTTACTGTATTTATCATCTAATAAATTCAGCTTTAATCACAGGAATAAATGACACTTTACTATATATTCACATAGAAAACAGCTGTTTTACATTGATATAATATTACACTGTTTTACTGTATTTTTCATCTAATAAATTCAGCTTTAATCAGGAATAAATGACACTTTACTATATATTCACATAGAAAACAGCTGTTTTACACTGATATAATATTACACTGTTTTACTGTATTTATCATCTAATAAATTCAGCTTTAATCACAGGAATAAATGACACTTTACTATATATTCACATAGAAAACAGCTGTTTTACATTGATATAATATTACACTGTTTTACTGTATTTTTCATCTAATAAATTCAGCTTTAATCAGGAATAAATGACACTTTACTATATATTCACATAGAAAACAGCTGTTTTACACTGATATAATATGCCAGAATATTGCAGGTTTTACTGTATCTTTGCTCAAAGAAGCGCAGCGTTAGTGAGAGTACGGGTCAGTGTTTGGGTCAGTTTCCTGTGGGAGTTATGAGGTTGTACTCGGCTTGCAGCACCAGGAAGCTGTTTTGCCGTGTTTTGCGCACCTGCACCAGATCTCCGCACTCCTGCACATGGATGACGCCTCTGTCGTCATGGTTACGGTCGTTCAGCGACACGGCGGTGCGTTTGCGGCAGTGCTTCCTCTGCAGGTACCGGAGACCCACGGCGATGGCCATTCCCAGCGCAGCCGAGAGTCCCAGGAGCAGACCCAGCTCGGATGACCTCTGACCCGGCCCCCCGCCTCCGCTCTCCGGGGCTCCAGACGGCTCTTCAGCACGTTTGGGGGGTTTGAGAGCATCTCTGAAGCGTTCGAGAGGCTCTGTCTTGCGCTGGGTCAGAGAAACGGGGCTCTCGGTCGGCTCCCGGGACGGGAGAAACTCAGAGCGAGCTCGACGGAGAGCTTCGGGATGGAGGGATGCTGTGAAGATCTGTGTGTTGTGAACGTGTGCTGAAGGCGTGTATGTGTGTGTTTGTTGCGTGGATGCATGTGTATGTGCTCTGTGGGTCTGTAGTAGATCCGGGACCGTGTGTGTGTCAGTTTTGTCTGTTTTAGAGTTTGTAGAGCTATAAGTGCTCTGAGATGAAGACGTGCTTGGGAAGGTTTGTGTCGATGTGTGTGTATACGAGGACAGAGATGTTTGAGTGGCGTTTAGTGATTGCGTGTTCACAGAAGGGGTTGTGTGTGTGCTGTGTGTTGAGAGTGTGTTATATGGTGCATATGTGCTTGTGTGTTCAGATGGGGTTGTGTATGTGGACAGGGATGTGTGTTTGCCTGTTTGTTCGAGTATTGAGGCTGCACAAAAAAGTAAACACACAGAGCATTAAATATAATCTGCATTTCATCATTAAGGTGTTTGAGTGGTTGCAGCTCATTTTTCACTCGCTACCCTAAAGTGTCGTAATCACCTGTTGGCTGTCCTGTAACGCTGTCCATGATCTGAGAACTACGTGTCCCATCATGCACCACTGCTGATCTGATTCGAGACCAGTACACAAAATAGGACTGAACCAGTGTGATGCTGCAGAGAGAGATTGACAGGGAATAAACTTCACAAGTGTGTTGAGCAGATGAAGACATGATGTGTGTTCCTACAGCTTAGACATTTAAATGAATCTGCATTTACACACTTTCATCCTAAGCTGCACGCATGTGTTTCTGGTCAGTTGAATGACGGTCACTAAATGTTTTCTTACTAAAAGCGCAGGTCTCCGCTGGGTTGTGTCGGCGCCCTCCAGCTGAAGGACAGGTTCCTCTTGTGCATTTTGTCTGAGTGTGTGACGGTGTCGTCCGTGCCGAGGCAGGAGAGTGTGTGTGTGCTGGGGGGGTGGAGCGTGAACTTCCCGCCGACGACCCGGTCCTCCAGAACAGAGCGAGCCTGCAGCAGAAACCCCATAAACGCCCGCGAGCTCTGCACCGTCACTGACAGAACAACACACACACACACACACACACACACACACACACACACACACACACACACACACACACACACACACACACACACACACACACACGCACACGCACACACACACACACTATTAGTCACTTCCTAGATAGATAGATAGATAGATAGATAGATAGATAGATAGATAGATAGATAGATAGATAGATAGATAGATAGATAGATAGATAGACGGTGTTCACCTGTGAGTGTGTGTTGTGGCAGGTACACTGATCGGCTGGTGTGTATGGTGACGGCAGAGTGTGTGTGTTGTGGGAAAGAGCTGATGTGTCCGGGCTTCATGTTCACACACGACGAGACACTCGCTCCATGAGAGAAACACACACTGCGCCCGGGAAACACACAGATGAACACACATCCAGCCAACACTGCCTTCATCATCATCATCATCATATGCGTTCTGCTGCTGGATTCAAACACACAAACACATTCATCATCATCATCATCATCATCATCATCACCATTAAAAAAACTATTTTATTTGAAAACTATTTCAACTAAATAAAACTAAATAAAACTATTTTATTTAAAACTATTTTTAAATAAATATCAGCTGTATTTCCAGACACATTTATCCAGAAAGATTTAATTTACATTCAAAGTTTACATTTTATTACATTCCCAGGAAATTCATCTCAACATTTTTATTTTTTTATTATATCTTAAAATCTATTTATTTTTATTTTATAAATCATTTAAATGTCAGAATATTCAAAAATCAAACAGTTAACTGCACATAAAAAGGGTAAAGGTTTGATTAAAGTCACTGATGCATTTACTTAATCACAAATATACGAAACAATATACATCTTTACATTTTATATATCTTACGTATCATATATCTTTATTCTTTCTCAAATGTTATGGTAGTTTATGAACTGAAGTGACTTCTTTATCAATAATGTGATATATATATCAACATTATATCTCATTTACATCTTGATGTTGAATTAGCGTTTGACAAAAATATAATATATGAATGTTTATTAATAATATTAATATGCTGTATTCTGTGATATAAATGATATAAATGAAATACACACTTACAGTGAAGAAGCTTCTGCTGATCCACGTCTGACTCTAAAGTTTCTCTGCAGGAATTTCATCTCTCTTTCCCAAATCTTCAAGCTCTTTTCTTTTCTAATCCTGCCTTCCTTTTGTCCTGATGTCTTTTATTCTCTCTCTCTCTCTCTCTCTGGTCCAGGATGTGCAACAGCTGCTGATCCAGGAACTACTACTACACACACAAACACACACACACACGCACACAGAGAGAGAGAGAGAGACACACACACACACACACACACACACACACGCACACACACGCACACACACACGCACACAGAGAGAGAGAGAGAGACACACACACACACACACACACACACTCACACTAGCGAGAGCGTTTGTGTGTGTGTTTGTTTGTGTGTGTGTGTGTGTGTCTGTTTTTGTGTCTGTTTTTGTGCGTCTGTGTGTGTGTGTGTGTGTGTGTGTGTGTGTGAGTGTGTTAGAGAGAGAGAGAGTGTGTGAACATGATGATTATTGTAGTTTTAGACTAAATGTGAGCATTTATTAATCTCACTGTCAGAAAAACAGATTCAGTTATATTTTATTTTTCTCAAAATTAATAAAACCAATGAAATGCAAATTCACAATATTACACAAACCTCCAACAATTAAATAAGTTAAATAAAATAAATATTTAATCTCACTTTACTGACTGACGATCTTCAGTGATTCAGTTGATCATCAGCAGGAATGAGTTTATATGTTAGATGTTGTCGGTCAGGGAGTGTTGAAGTTTCTCCTGATGCAAAACAAACATCTGCATTTCCTTCAGCCTTTTTATTTAAATATTAGTGTAAAAGAGCTTTAAATTTGCATTAAAATAGAACTCTTTATTATTAAAAACAAACAAACCCAGGCCAGATAAGAGAAAAAGTAACGTAACACATTACTTTTCTTAAAAAGTAACTGCGTCAAGAAATTAGCAACTTTTAAGGGAGTAACAAAATATTGTAATGCATTAATTTGCAAAGCAACTTTCCCAAACACTGGAAATGCAAATATATTAATATAACTACAGTATAGTATAGTAGCTCAAATAGTAGAGAGTGGCGCTTGCAACATCAAGGTCATGGGTTCGATTCCCATGGAAAGCAAGAACTGATTAGAATGTCAATGTGTTTCTTGAATGCAATGTAAGTTGCTTTGGATAAAAGCGTCTGTCAAATGCATGTAAATAACAAGTATGCATTTTAAATGCATATTTTATTGATTTATTGATCTACTTTCTCTTTCATTTCTCCTCTAGGTGCAGCATGGGTTGTGTAGTTTCACTTTCCTTTTCGCCTACATCTCCCAAAATCCGCACAGTTCCTTTTATTTTCTCAGTTGTGCCATAATGCCTTAAGAAACTGCAAATTCACCTGCTTCTCACCTGGATGAAAACATTCAGCACGAATGCAAGCAAACCGCAAACTCTTCACTTTCCTTTTGTAATCAAAAGCAAATCCAGTAAATCCAGTCCATCGGGAGCGGTTGCGAGAGCTTGCAGGAGAGCAGGGATGGTAAGGTGACTCGAGCTCGGGATATAGTGGGATAAAGTGTGATATATTGGGATTGTGGATGATCATGGAGCTCCGGGAGGAATCAGCGGGCGCGCAGCAGCAGCTGGCCGGCGACAGGACGCACGAGTCCCGCATGGACGAGTACCTGCGCTCGCTGGGCTTCTACCGCAAAAAGATCGCGAAGGACGGGTCGTGTCTGTTCAGGGCCGTGGCAGAACAGGTCAGAAGAACGAAACTGATCGCCAAACACAACATTTATAAAATGTCACGATTTAAATGTGTATAAACATCAAAATACACGTAAAACGCCCATAATACGCGGTTAATTTATCACACGAAGTCACTGAAGTAACTTATTACCTTCCTTGTTTTTAATACAAGTTATGATCTAAATCATAGTAGTTTCTAGTGTTTGTTAAATTCACTTTTATTAGTTTATCTGAAGCTAATTAGCTTTAGCACACTAGCAGTTTATGCTAACATTTGCACTTAATATCACAACAACAACAATAACAACAACAACATGTACTAATAAAAATAGCTTTTTAAATGTCTAAAAGGCATGAATTGAGTATAATCGTTAGATATTATTGGTTGTCGTCTTGATTGGATTAATATTAATTTTTTTACAAGATGTTATTGGTTCGTGAATAGATTATTTAATAATCATTAATATCTGATCAGGTGCCTCACTATAATAATTTCGTTATATTAACGATATATAACGAATATTACGGTATACGTGATTCTTATTAAATTATGTGAGGTGAATGTTAAACATTCTACATATATTTATTCATATACAAAGTTATTATGTACAGGTGTTTTATTTAATCGTATAAGATATTGTTTACTTGTTTGTTAAACTTAAGGATTTATCTGGAGACCGTTCAATACACATTTGAATTAATATTCATTACATTCATATATACACATATACAATTTTATTATTTTATTTACATATACAACAGTCTCCAGACATATCCTTAAGTTCATCAAACAACTAATCAGTATCTTATTAATATTAAATAATATTAAAATGATTAACTCATGAAGTTTGCATTTTGCATTCTGAATTAATTCGGTACTTTTTGTTTTAATAAACCTGTTCTTCTGGGTTATGAATGCTGAATGTCGTTATGACTCAGACTAACATATTTCCTCAGCATAGACAGACAGACTGATGAGTGTGTGTGTGTGTGTGTGTGTGTTTGATTGACAGGTGTTGCACTGTCAGGGTTTACACACTAAAGTGCGTGCGGCCTGTGTGAACCACCTGAAAAAGAACAGATCTACATATGAGCTGGTGAGACTGAAAAACATTTGACATTTAATATATATATATTCATAATGAGTTGACCTCTGACCTGTTGTATTAAACTTGATGTCTTTGTTCTTGCTCAATGTGTTTGGTAGTTTATCGAAGGCGATTTTGAGAAATACCTGGAGAATTTACGGGATCCTCAGGTAACGACAGGATTCATCAGGACACTGATAAAAACACCGTTTTGAGTTTGGACTCTTGAAATGCAGACGTGTTTAACACCGTTTCTCTCTATTCTCCCTCCGTTCAGAGCTGGGTTGGGCAGGTGGAGATCACGGTTCTGGCTGAGCTCTATAAGTGAGATTATTACACTAGTATTTTAACTGCATATTTTGAGGCATAAACTGTGCTGTCTTGTTCACTGACATGCTCATTTGCTCATAACAGGTTTTATAAAATAATTAGGTTTTCTTAGCAGTGCAAAATGCTTCAAATGATGAACGATCATTAAATAAATGCGATTGCTCCTAGTTTTCGAAAGTGACATTCACACATGCAGTCCAAGACCAATCACATAAAACAATGAAATCAGTCACAATAACATGAATTTCTCTTAAAGTGCCCCTATTATGCTATTTTAAAGGCTCGTTTTAAAGTATTTTGTTTTGGCGTCTCGTACAATAGAATTACAAGCATTCAAGGTTAAATTACGCTTAAATGTGCAATTTTAATAAACTCTGCAGCATCAGCTCTTTTCTCTCAGTGTCTCAAACATTTCAATCAAAGTTTTGATCTCCTTAAACCCCACCTTTCTGAGAGCTGCTCTGCTCTGATTGGTCTGCTCTGATTGGTCTGCTCTGATTGGTCTGCTCTGATTGGCCTGCTCTGATTGGTCTGCTCTGATTGGCCTGCTCTGATTGGTCAGATGGTTCACTCAATATTGTGATTGGTTGACCACTTACAGCGTGTGTCGGAAACAAAACAAATTTGAATTTCAACACTCGATACACAGTGATAATATGAGTAACAATGACGTCGGTTTTCTGTATTAATTCCAGTGAGTCTCATCCTTTTAAAAAGTGTCAAAAGCGTCAAAGCGTCTCACATCACAGAAAACAGCGTCTTCTCCATACGAACAACACAAACCAAACTCTTCCAGCAGTGTTCGAGGCTCAAAGCAGACGCTCTCCGGCAGCCAATAAAGACCATAGACTGACATTATCATTATGAATGTGTTAGATGTTTGAGCAGAACACAAGACTGGATTTACTGACGCCTCCTTTCATTTCAGGCACTTCAGAATCACTTCTTTCTTTTAGGAGACAATAACTCACTTTATCTGGACTTTGAGCTTTGTTGCTTCTAGACCTTTTACATTCACAATAGCTTTATTACACACGCATGAAATCTCATTAACCAAAAAGCAAAATAAGGGCACTATTTCACATATCAGTGTCTTCACTCCCATTATTTGCATAAACATCTTTGTTTCATTGTTCAACATCCCTAAACTGCATGGAAATTAAATGACTTCAGTTCACAAACACTGCTGTCACTACAGGAGCAGCTTCACTTTTAACATCAGACAATTAAAGGTTATTGGCAGGTCTAAAGTGTTCATTCACTCTCTCTGATGGTGTTTCTCCCAGGCGTGATTTCATCATTTTCCAGGAGCCGGATCAGCCACCGGTTAACATCACAGAGAACGGCTTCACGGACAAGGTGCAGATATGATTTCATGCAAGATTATTTTTAAAAATGGCATCATCATAACACTGAAATATCTCTCTCTCTCTCTCTCTCTGTCTCTGTCTCTGTCAGGTGCGACTGTGCTTCCTCAATGGAAACCATTATGACAGTGTTTACCCGCAGTCGTTTGAGAAGAGCGCTGCTGTGTGTCAGTGTGAGTGCTTCCTCTTTCTGTAACGATATAGAGCTGTGATATCCTCTCAGTATCAGAATGACACCCGGCCGTTTCTCCGTCTCCAGCGATCATCTACGAGCTGCTATATGATCGAGTGTGTGGCGTCGACCGCAGCGTTTTGGGTTCGTGCATGAAAGGAGGAAGAGGAAGAGAGAAACTCGACTCGGAAGAATGCAAGAGCAGTGAAGAGTCTGACCTGGAGGAAGACGAGTTCTGGTGCGTATGCGAGTCTAGTTTCTGCAGGTTATTAATGAGCAGATGATGCTAAATCAGGCTGGTTTTGATGTTTCTATATTCAATGACTCGTTCATTAAGAGAGTCATTTACTTCATTCCTGAACCAATCAGCTGTTTGAATGAATCGAGTGAATGATCAGCTTTAGTTTCTTATTTAGAGGATAATTTCATTAAATGTTTTTATTAATGTTTCAATATTAATAACACATTAAAGCTATAGTTCACCCAAAAAGGAAATGTATACCATCATTTACGCACAAGTCATTGCCGTTGAATAAATTAAATGATGAAAAAAAAAAAAATCTAAAGCAAATCTATTTGATGCTTTTCCCATTTTCCACTTTAAATGATCATATTTGATGTGCATCTTGTAATAAATTGGATAAAAAATTTTTATCATGTGTTTGTTGAATTTAAACGCCATGATGCGTAAAAAAACAAGTACACTCAATTGAGGTGGATAATTATTTTATCCGATAAGAAGACCTGCACATAAACTGTGATGGACACGCATAACCGAATAAATCCCTCGATGCACAACAAAACCTGACGTGACTCTCCCTCAACAGAGGATGTGATTGGTCCTCTGGCTCATCCAGTTATCCAATCGCATCGCAGCGTCTCAAATGTTATTTAATCAATCTGAAACGCTGACGTCAAAGTCAGAATCTAATTATCAAATTATCAGTCAAATTACCTCAGAATACTCGTATGTCAGGACGCTCGTATCTCAAGGTATGTATCATTACAGAGGTTAAAAACATGGCAAAATATGATTTCATAGCTAGTCTTATTAAAACTGCTGGGGTGTGTGGTTTGATCTCACCAGGTCCAGTGAGAGCAGAGAGAAGACGAGCAATGGGATGAACGCCAGGCAGCCGCAGAGGGTGAGCGTCTCTCTTGTGACGAGTGAATCTCAGCATGTTTGATGACTCTGTCTTTGTGTGATGATATATTGTGTAAGAGCTCAGTCTGTGCTTCAGGGTCGTGGCAGGGGTCGCTCTCGAGGAAGGGGGCGCGATCTTCTGTCCACTAAAGCGCAGAAGTCCCTAAACCCCGGCCTCTACAGGAACGTGGAGTATGATGTGTGGCTCCGCTCTAAACGAAGTACATCTACTTTTTTGTTACTGTTTTGAAATTGAGTTAGCGTCTTAATATTAAAATATTTTTAATAACTGTGTGTTTGTGTGTGTGTGTGTGTGTGTGTGTGTGTGTGTGTTTAGTTCAGCAGCAGCGAGATTTCTGCATGGCCGCAGGAATGCAGTACTCTATCGGAGACAAGTGCAAGGTTAGCAGTGTGTGTGTTGACATCCTTACACTTATGAAAGGCATTCAAAGACTTTTTATAAGTTGCATTTGATTAATACAGGTGCACTACCATTCAAACATTAAAAAATGCTTTTAAAAGTGTCTTCTCACCAAAGCTGCATTTATTTAATCAATACAATCAATCAATACAGTAAAAAAAAATTTGTAAATTTTGAAATATTATTCTAATGTATTTTTCTTAATCCTGTGATTAAAGCTGAATTTATTAGATGATAAATACAGTAAAACAGTGTAATATTATATCAGTGTAAAACAGCTGTTTTCTATGTGAATATATAGTAAAGTATCATTTATTCCTGTGATTAAAGCTGAATTTATTAGATGATAATTACAGTAAAACAGTGTAATATTATATCAGTGTAAAACAGCTGTTTTCTGTGAATATATAGTAAAGTGTCATTTATTCCTGTGATTAAAGCTGAATTTATTAGATGATAAATACAGTAAAACAGTGTAATATTATATCAGTGTAAAACAGCTGTTTTCTATGTGAATATATAGTAAAGTGTCATTTATTCCTGTGATTAAAGTTGTATTTTCAGCATCATTACTCTAGTCTTCGGTGTCTCTTGATCCTTCAGTAAATCATTTTCATATGATGATTTGATTGCTCAATAAATATTTCTGATTATTATCATGTTTTGTGGCAACCGGGATATTGTGTTGAAAAAAAAGCATTTATTTGACATTAGAATCTTATAAATGTCTTTACTGTCACTTTTGATCAATTTAATGTATCCTTGCTGAGTAAGTTATTATATATTTTTTATAATTTATGTTTCCCTGCCTTTTACTTTTATTAATTTGATACATTTAATATATATTTTTGTGCATTTTAAATTGAAGTGTTATTTGTTGTTTAGTTTAGTCACTGCATATTTTGTATTTAAAACGCTTTGAGAGGTTTAATGTGTGAAATATGCTCTGTAATCATCTGAGCTGTTGTTCTGTGTTTCTCAGGTGCAGCTGAGCGGCAGCAATCGCTTCTATAACGCTTACGTTCAGGAAGTCAGTCCTGACAACGGGCCGGTCACTGTGTTTATTGAGGAACTCAAAAGAGCGTACGTGTTTTCAGACACACACCTGATGCACAGAACCAGTTCTAGGGCTTTACATAGAAATCATGATATTGCTTAGTGTGAGTTTTCAAATATAAAAAATGATATAAATATATGCGCTGCATGTTTCATAGTGAAGCACATGCGACTTGCCAAAATATTTTCTAAAATTCTAAAGCTATTTTTTGTAATGTGTATTTAATGATTTTCCAATTTGAATAATCTTTTGGGGATCATTTCTCAGACAATTTTAATGTGCAATTAATTTGTGATGAATTAGATTAATTGCCACATCACATCGTTAGTCCCTTGACATGTGCATATTGTGTGTGTGCGAGAATGTGATATATATATATATATATATACATATATATATATATATATATATATATATATATATCAAACACACGTTAATCTAGAGGCCATGGAAATTCCTTAATAATATTATTTGCCACTTTTATTTGTTTTATAAAAATAAAGTAAACATCTTTAAGATAAGAACAAATTTAATTTACATTCTTAGCCCTAAAAAACAACAACATGAAAATTGCATATACTAAACAACATACAATATTCTAATCACCCCTGTTGTACGTTCCCCTGTGTTTGTGTGTTTAGACAAACTGTGCCGTTGTTGAGTTTGCGTCTTCCATCTGAAGAGCCGCAGTCGTGGCAGACGGTGTCAGAGAAGAGCAAGAGACCAAACAACGGCGCGCAGACGGCCTCCGGTACGTTCTCCAGATCAAAACACACCTGAATGACATCAGCTCGCACACACTCACTGTCTCTCTCTCTACGCAGAATGGGAGAGCAGAGGAAGACAAGCGTCAAACAAAGCGGCGCCTCAGCCGGCGTCCAGCGCTCGCGTGCAGAAGCAGCACTCCTGGCCTCCGCAGAACGTCCCGGATGAGCCGGCAGCTGCACGCAAGCTCAGGTGCGCTGAACACACGTCTCCATTAATGCCTGCAGTCTGTGGCTTCTGAAGACTCTTCATTTGTGATGTAAACCGTTTCAGAAATACAGTAATATCTTGAGATACGAGCATAATCAGTTCCAGGACGAGCTCGTAACGCGAGTTGCTCGTTTCTCAAATCATTTTTTCCCATAAGAAATAACAGAATTTTTTTTTTATCTGTTCCGGCCCTCTGAAAAACTCCCTTATTAGTGCTAATAACAATGGAAAAACATGTTTTTAATTGCTACAGACACACACACACACACACACAACATTATAGTATATAAGGATTCCTGTGATATAAAATAAAATGTAGTTTTAATGATCAGTTCTTGCCTTCGAGACAGACGATACAGTAGCGGATAATGACGGCATGAGGAGGAGGAGGAGGAGGAAGGGATTGTGAAAATTACATAAATAACGCAAACACAATACGGAAGACTTGTGGGAGATGCTTATGGATCGACTATGGCGACAAATCCATGCCAAAAAGAAACGAGCTCAAAACTGATGTTTGTACATGCATAAATTACATCCGCGAGCGAACACACGAAAAAACGGGAGCCGCAAGCTAATTTTAATCCCATGTGCACGACTTCGCATCTGCAGCAATACACACTCGATCTTCTCTCGACTGCTGTTTTTACTTGCACAAACACGTTTATTTTAGTTGAGGAACGTGTGAAGTTAAGGAGTGAGGTGGCGCTGAACACCTGTAAACTGCTCGTATCTCAAATATTTACTCGTATCTCAAAGCAAAATTGCTCAAATGCTTGCTCTTATGTCGGGACGCTCGTATCTCAAGGCATTACTGTACTTTGACTCTGATGTGTTTGCAGACGGTCCGATCAGCACAGCAGTCCCGTGTCTGTTTTTCCAGGAGAGCAAGAGGAGAGCGTCGTACTCGAGCTTCTTCACAAAGACGAGCGCAACTTCCCCGCGCTCGGAACAAGCCCTCAAACGGTGCAAACACATTTACCCTCTACACTGTGGTAAAACATGGTATTCTGCTGGAAATCATGTTCGGCAGGACTTGATTTTTCTGATACATGTTACATTTATTGCTATGATATTATTGGTTAATACTGATGGTTACATCAACAGAAACTGCATTGTTCGGGGAAAACAAATATTTAAATTAAAAGAACAATAACAACAAAAACTTTTCTTAATTCTCAACTAGTTCTTAGTTCTTCAACTTCAACTAGTTTTTTTACAGTAATAAGAAAATACCAGAATCAATTCTGCAAAATTCTCTTTTAAAGAAGATCTAAAGACTGAATGATGCCATTAGTTCAGTTCAGTACTAGTTGTGTAAAGCTCTTCACTCAATGACAAAGATACACACGTGTGTGTATGTGTACTATAGTATTCTCCTCTGACTTCAGGCCACTGTTGGTGAGGTCATGAAGAAAGGAGGAGAGAAGAGAGGCTCTCGGAAGAGTGTGTCAGAGACAGGTGAACCCCTTTATATCCAGCTTTAACTAAATCTGACTGATGTCTTTATAATGTGTATTTATACTAGTGCTGTCAATCAATTAAAAACAACTAGTTAATCAGTTACTTTATTAATCACGATTACTGAAAAATGTTTTTTTCCTCACTTTTAGCCATTAATTATTGGCTTTTAACATTACAGTGTAATTACAATTAAAAGCGGCTATATTTATGCCTAATAAAGGTTAAATTATCTTAAAACTATCTTCACATAAACCCGTTATAATAAGTCACATTTACCTGCCATTCAATATATCAGAGCTCAATGTTTCCTATTGGTCCAGTTCAGATTTATAAATGCAAAATGCACAGAGTTCTTGTTTTTGACCCATGTGACCTTGTAAACAGAGCTTTAATATTTTCAGGTGGGTATAAAAGGAAGGATATATACAGAAATTTAATAAAGTTATCAAACAATTCACAGTTTTCACTGCATAAATGAAAAATGAAATATAGATTCATCCTTGTTAAAGCTACAAATATTATTCAGTTAGTAACTGTAACTTATTTCTCTTTTTTTGTTCTTTGATTAACATTAATGACGGACAGCAACAGGTTTATTAGGCTGCTGTCTCTTTAAGAGCTGGTCATTTAACTCATTTAACTGCTTGGGAGGATAGTTGAGTAAATGGGTATTTTGGTATAAATTTGTGTGTTTTTGTCCATTAATCGCCATCTGAAGTGGCTTTCTGTCCAATAGTAACACACAGTTTCTTTTGGTTTTGGGCTTTCAGAAGCGTCCCAGAGGTCTGTGCAGAGACAGAAGAGCAGCACTGAAGAAAACCCTCGGGTGAGATATATTGAGTCATTTACACACATAACAGTCGCCTGGCCTATTTATTATGGCTTTGTTTAAACTGTTGACATGTGTGTGTGCCCTGATTTGCATATCTATGTGCTATTCTCTTCCGTTTTGTAGTAAATAGTGCAAGTAGTGAAGGCATCTATGCTAAATTACAAAATAACCTTAAAGAATTCATACACTACATTTACCTGATGTTTTTATCCAAATCCTCATCTTGCATTGCATTTAGGAAACACATTAACATTCTAATCAGTTCTTGCTTTCCCTGGGAATCGAACCCATGACCTTGACGTTGCAAGCGCCACACTCTACTGTTAGTGACACAGAAAAGCCACAACTCAAGAAAAGCTCATTTTGAACACAACCTAGGTCTTTTAGATAAACCCAAGATGTAACAAAGTAAACTAGAAAGTGTTGTAGTCACCATGTCCAAACAACAAAACAAGCGATATATCCTGTCTCTTCCATGTTAATCCAAGCTGTTTGTCCTAACCAGTCACTGGTTTGTATTGTATCTAGAACACAAGGATTTCTGAGGAACCAGGGCAGAGACCTTCGCCGACAATAAAAGAGAAAGCACAAGAGAAACCCATGCCTTTCTCTTCATATCCACCTCCTGCTATCTTATCCGGCCCCAAAACAGTCCCATCTTCATCTCAGACTTCATTTGCTACTGTCCCTGGTCTTGATAAATCTGCTCCTGAGGCCATTAAAAAGACCGCCGTTCAACCCAAGAATAGCCCTGACAGCAGTCAGTTTGCCACTTTAGCCTCTTCACAACCAATCTCAGTTTCCAACTCTGCCGCGATTCAATCTACACCGAAACCACAGGAAACTGCCCCAGAGCCGAGCGTATATGAACTTATTTCCCAGCCCAGTCAGGCACCATCTCAGATTACCTTCTTTGGCTCTCAGATCACCCCTATCCAAGTACCTGTTGCTGTCCCAACTCCGACTACTCTGGGATCTTCTGCCTCAATCCCTGATGCCCCTGTTGAATCCACCCCGTCAGCTTTTATTTCCACTCCACCCCTCTTACCTGCCTCTGCAATACCCGTTTCTGGCCAAACTCCAGTAGATACTCCTATACTAGAGTCCCCAGAACGGCCTTCCCTTCCCATTGATGGTCCAGCAACTGCCCAAAAGACTGTAGATCCTCATGACACTATGACACCAATCACTCTCCCCCAAGCTCTTTCCACTTCCTCAAGTCCTGCCCGTGCTCCACCTCCAGACTTTCCTCAATCCTCATGCAATGCATCAGATCCACAACCCTGTGGAGCCACACCTGCCTCAGGTAAGTTTTGTCTAACGAGGTTCAAGCTCAGATATGACTTTGTAAAATATTACAAAAATAGTAAACTCAACCAAGTTCTAACAGAGCATCTCTTGGCCACCAGGTGTAGCACCTGCTCCTGACCACCCATCCCAACCCCAACTCCCATATCCTCCTGTCCAGTGGTCTCAGCTCCTTCAGGACCCAGTTTATCCAGGATTCCCCCTGAACGAGAAGGGAGAGCTTGAACCACTGCCTTCCTTTTCCCTTTCCCAAAAAGGAGAAGACCTACCAAAAGGTAATGAAAACCTCTGGGATCTGATGTAAAGACAATTGAATTGCATTGCAATATCCTCTCAGTAGCCCATTATTCAGGGCTAAACGGCAAATAAATGAGTTTATCGTCCTCATCATAATGATTTTTAATCTTTGTAATGCTCTATTTCAGATATCAATGTCCTTCGGTTTTTCTTCAACCTCGGTATCAAGGTACTCTTCATCTTTCTATTTGTTGATTCATTAATGACCATCACTTCTTTAGACAGAAGTGTAATACACTCTCAATGTCCGCAGGCATACGCTCAGCCGATGTTTCCTCCCATCATTTATCTGGGTCCACTGAACCAAGCCTATCAGATGCATATTAGAGGGCCTCCTCCTTCCTCCGACTCGCCCGCTTCTCTGACTTCATGGCAACCAGAAAACCCTTCTCCTCCTCAAAATTTGAGCTCCATCCCGGACCCCTCATTGGAGAGCCATGCTCCCGTCGCACCGGTAGCAGTTAGTAGCGCTTCTGTTGGTCCCTTAGAGGTGGGAGGATACAATGATCATCCTCCATCATTTCCAATGCAGGTGCCACCAAGACCACCAATGCACTGGTCAGCTTCTTCAGGTCCAAGTGCCTATGCTGGGACGTACCAAACTGCCCCTACAATGCAGTTTTCAGCGCCACCTCTTGGGAATCAGATGTATTCGCCATCATCTGTTGGGTACCATCATATTCCGACTCCACCGATGCATCATGAAGCCTTAAACCATGGCCCTCACGGTCGGATGGATGCCATGCAGTTTATTCCTCCCATCTTGGACAGAAGTCAAGAAAATGGCCAGAGGTCTATGAACCCCCAGTATGGGTCCTTGCAGAAGATCCCTGGCTTCCCAGGAGGCCAGCCTCAGTTGAATGTTGGAGATATTCCTGTTTCAATGGCCACAATGCAACATCCACCCTATGGTCCCGTTGTACAACCTTTTCAGCTCGGCCAACTTCAAGGAGACATGACACGATTGACTTCTCTAGGCAACGGGAACTTAGGAAGCCATGGAGGAGTCTTCGCAAAGAGCCTCCATGCTGGACAATTTGCAGAAGATCGTTCCCACCTTATCCACGCATACTCTCCCGAGGACAAGTGGTCCGTTCAAGAGAACGAGATTGCTAATGTCGATCTCCGAGTCGGCCATTCCTTCTTCAACCAGTCCTACAGAGGCGGAGGAAGACGTGGCCAAGACGACCGAGGAGGATATCGAGGCCGGAGCCTCCGGGCGCGGAAGGATTACTCTAGCCGAGGCAGAACGGATGATGGGAGGCATTATGGGAGACGAGGAGCTGGGCCAACGGTCGGGATGCCGCTACCATATCAGTGAAGCTGGATATACTCGCCTGTTTATGGTTTACAATGTTAGATATGCAAAATCTTTTGTTTGAATTTCTGGGCGGTTTTTAGTAATATATCCCAATGTTTTTAATGGTTTTCTGTGTTCTTTGCCCCAAATTCTTGGTTTCATGTCTTGATTTCTCAAAGCCGTAGTTAATGTGTGTTTGCAGAGATGTTGTAATAAAATCGAATAAATAATCTTGTTTTCTGGCCGAGCACAGACTGCACTGCCCTTACACGCACACTGAAAGGGAAAGATATAGATCGTACCACTATATATCGGTTTGAATGTAAAAACGTTTCAGATCTATGAATCTGATTATGCAAGTCTTCCTTTTTTATTTAAATTTATGTGGAGAATGTTCTACAACATCTTATTGTTAAAGATTTTAATGTGTTTTTTTGAGGACTGTCCTAAATATCTGATCTTTCCTGAAAAGCTTGTAAACTCAACTTGCGAAGTGAGGAATATATAATGCTGTCGGCAGCTCGCCTGACATCGCAAAGTGCCTTTCTGTCGAGTTTTGCTCATGTATTGGTTTGGGATTTCGGCTTTCTTTATTCGCATCTCCTCCAGATGAATGTTGATGCCTCTAAATTACATTTCTGATCCAAAGATGTTGTTTTAACACCCAATAAATGCCTAATAATACAATTCAGTTGTCATCTTTTGCATTTTTCACTTGCAATTCCCTTCAAGTAATGTATACATTCCCCAGATCCTTATTTGTGTCAATTACGGTTTTATTAGACAAACATCTATTGAAGGAAAGTCCAATTACATTATCAAAGCAGAGAGATGTCAATTAAGTCAACTTTTGTAATATTTACATAGTTTTTAGTTGCAACTACAGTAGTACCTTAAGATACGAAAGGCTCAACTTACGGAAAATCCAAGTTACGAAAGCAAAGATGAAAATTTTTACTGCTCTACATAAGAAAAGTTTTAAAGATACGAAACGTTTCTGAAAGTCCGAGATTCGCCCCATAACAATTTTGAAACTCACGCCGCCATCTTAGTTATAGTAGACTCGCCACCATCCTCCTGCTCTCCCATTGGTTCCTGATGCTAGCCAAGACATGAGATCCTTCTCTCTAATTGGACAGCATCCCTCCCATCATGCATCTTCTGTACGTACGTGCTGGCGTGCTTTAGCTCTGGAGACAAAGATGGAGATCATAAAGAAGTACGAAGCTGGTATCTGCCGTTTGTCCTCCTCCTCTGCCGCCACTTTCGGAGATAGCCTCACTCGAAAGGTAAGCTTCGACTGTGGTATGGTTCGTTAGTCACGGAGAAGGAAGGAGGCAGGGTCAGCTTACTGAGACTCACAAGCTTTAATTTCTTTAGAGTCTTAAATCAAAACACAAAACAAAACATAAGCAGGTGCGTTTCACTCCCGCTTCTCTCAGCTGAGAAACGCTTCTCCCTCCGTGTCACTCGCAATCTCTCTCGTTTTCGGTTTCACTTTCGTTTAGCTCGTGAGCCTCGCGTTCACCGCTTCCGTGCCGACTCGCGTCTCCGTCTTTCCCTTCCAGGCTGTTTATATCCACGCCCCCCTTGCCACATCGACATTTTACGTTATTTAATTGTTTATAGGTCAATTTAGCTTTATTATGAAATTTAATGGGGTGTTTTTGGAGGGCTTGGAACGGATTAGCCATTTTACATGTAAAATGTGTTCCAAGATACGAAAAACTCATTATACGAAGGCCTCGGTACGGATTAATTTCGTATCTCGAGGTACCACTGTACTTATATTGAGATTGAAACACTTGGATGGTTTTGACACTTAATAAACAATACAAGGCAAAGAAAGTTTTCCCCAGTTGTGGTCTTTCCATTTAAAGTCAGTTTATTCGTAAACAATCTCACTCCACAGACGCGTCACCCAATTTACCGAGACATCAGTTTTGCGTAGCTGGTTTTAATTTCAGCTTCGGTTGCATCTTCACATGACTGTTGAACTCAAAAGCCAAATCTTGAGAAACTGGGTTAATATGATGCAACACATCGAGTAACATGATTAAAATATTTTATTCAAAATGTACAGTTGCATGTTTGCCGTGTGTAAAGTCGCTCACACCACTTTGTGACCAGAAAGAACTTCCGTTATGTAAATGATAACAATAATTCACCCAGAAACATACATATTCTCCAGGTTTCATCCTCAAAGCATGTCCTCTCCTCAAGATTTCACAAGCTTGGCTCTCAGCGCACAGGATCCGTCTGGTGTGTTTGTTGAATCGCAGCAGTGAGCGAGAGGAGAGAGCAGACGAGTGTTTGAAATGGATCTGCTGGGCAGAGAGACGGTGGTGGCGATTCAGTCAAACATGTAAGTCCGCAGCGCCGGCGTTTGCTGGCTCGATGTTAAACTGAGCGGCTAAACTTATGGAATTCTGTGAAAGTGGCTCTTCAGTCGTCCAGGAAGAAGTAGTTCCCACTCTTCTTTTGTTCCACGTCCTTAAAAACAATCAGAGAAAGGGGGTTTTAAAGACTCTGGCCAGGAAGTGATGGGCGCTTTAGAAATACAGTAATGCCTTGAGATACGAGCGTCCCGACATACGAGTAACCTGAGATACGAGCAAACCTTCAAGCTATTTTTGCTTTGAGATACAAGCAAAGACTTGAGATACAAGCAGCTTACAGACGCAGAGGCTAGAGGTGTTCAGAGCAGCTCAAACCGCCTCACTTTTACGCCGTTATTTCCTATGGGAAAATGATTTGAGATACGAGCAACTCGAGTTATGAGCTTGTCCTGGAATGGATTATGCTCGTATCTCAAGGCATTACTGTACTCATTGTGCACCTTCAATTAAAACCTTTGCCAGTCACGTGACTTCAGTAAACGAGGCTCCGGTACGTCATATCGGTTTTGAAACTGTTTGCCACTAAGGGGCGATGAGCTCTGTGAACCAGTGTCTGCTTTACTCAATTTATGACATTCGGTAACACTAGTTTAGGATGCAATTCTCACTATGAATGTTTCTTATTAGCTCGCATGTTCCTATGAAATTGTCAGTTTATTAGTACTTATAAAGCACATATTAATGCCTTACTCTGGATAATTAAATGAATTTGCATAATAAAAAGGAAGAGTATTAGTTAATCAACAGTGAATTAAATTGAGTCTTTTCAGAACTGAATTTTTGAAGCATTGATACTGAGATCACGGTGAAAAATTATTCAAAATCTGCATTGGGGTTCATAAGACTGTATTTAGTAATATTATCGAAAAATTGAGCTGAAGACATTTTCTATAGAGCTAATTATTCCTGAATTGAACTCGTTTATTGGTTGAACGTTACAGACATTGAACTGAATCAACAGTGAATTGATTTGAACTGAATGACGAAACGACTTCATTTTACAGCAGAATTTCAATTCATCTATATTCAATTATTCATTATTTTCCTGTTTATCACCGTGAAGCTGCAGAAATGATATGCACTGCACTTGACTGTAACTTCATTACCAAGAATATATGGCAATTGAGTTTAAAAGCGAGTTTAGTTTGGGTTAAATGTAATCCTGAGGAAATGCTCACCTTAATGGAATTGAGTTTGTTAATTCTTGGTCTGAAGTTGTTGGGGTCTCTCCTGAACGTGATCTCCAGCTGCGACAAGAACTTATTCATGCCGGCCAACAGGTTCTGTGGACTGAAGAGAAACATTTCAACATTTACATGCTTCATCGTCACTAACATCAGCAAAAAGCAAGCGATATTTGAGTCGTGTGGATTTCTATCCACAGAAAACGCTTTAATTACACTGTTTAAAGCCATTTATTATAAAGCATAATCTAATGAACAACTGTAACCACAGTTACGATATCTTATAATATTTAATGCTGCACATTTAGACAACCAATTGCAACAAGAAATCTGCAAATATCAATGCATTTTAACTTTGGTTAATGAAAATATATATTGTATTACACAAAGGCTTCAATTTACGGGGAGTGATGCAAAGGAAATGCCCAATTAAAGTCACATGATGAATGTAAACGAGGAACGTACGCATTGGCGTTAGTGTTTCTGGAGGGAATTCCGTCGAAGACGATGACGCGGTCGGCCAGGTAAGTGGCCATGATGAAGTCGTGCTCTACCACAAACGCCGTCTTCTTGGCGTGAAGGATGAATCTGCCAGGGAACGAAACACACGAGAGCGTTTAAATGGGGATAGATCTCACTGAGAGCTGACAGCGGCACGAGTGTGTTGCAGACGGTACCGTTTGATGACCCTGGCCGCCATCAGACGCTGCTCAGAGTCCAGATACGCCGACGGCTCGTCGATCAGATACACATCCGCAGGCTTTCCCAGACACAGAGCCAACGCCACGCGCTGCAGCTCTCCTCCCGACAGATTCTGCACCTGAAACACCACAACACCCGCAACCGATCATTCACCACAACTGATCAAACATGTGCTCGGGCATTACTGACATCACATACAAATACTCCATTAAAACACTCTAAAAATGTTAAAAGCACCAAAATTGTGTATGTATGTATATATATATATATATATATATATATATATATATATATATATATGTTTGTGTGTGTGTGTGTGTGTATGTATGTATGTGTAATTACACATACATATATACATATATATATATATATATATATATATATATATATATATATATATATATATATATATATACATACATATATATATATATATATATATACATACATACACAATTTTGGTGCTTTTAAAAAAAGGTTTATCAAGTAGTAATACATACATTGCTAAACCTTCAAATTAAATTAACAAAAATAAATGCAATATATAAATTTTTGTGATATGTGATTTTGTTGTGTATATATATATATCTCTCAATAAAAAAAAAACATTTACATTTTCAGTTTCTATTTCACTTATACTATTTTTTTAAATGATCTATTAAGGCTTTTAAAATGTAAACAAATGAAATCTGAACTACAATAAAAAAAAATCAAAATTGAAATACATGTATATACGTTTTATTTTTTTAGTATAATTATATTATTATATTGAATACACACACAATTTAAAAATTTTTTTACGTTTTCAGTTTATTTCATTTTAACTCAGAGTATTATATATATATATATATAGAGAGAGATCCACAATTAATAAATTTTCCAATTTAAAATGATTTGATCTGATTCACAATGAGATTCAAATTTAATGTGAGTTTTTAAGAGCATAAGATACTGTAAATGCTTCTCCCATTGAGTGTGAGTTAAGAGAAAGATAAAGGCAAGAGTTCAGATTGTTGCAGAAAGAAACCGTATTAAATGCCCTGATTATATGAGAGAACATATGAACTCACGTCCTGATCGATGATGCTCTCGATCTGCATGGGCTTCATGACGTCAGTGACGAACTGAGGGTGTGTGTACGCGTCTCTGATCTTATCGTGCAGCAGGGCTCGTACGCTGCCCTGAAACACACACACACACACACACACAGAGTGAGGATTACTGCCGTTCACAGCCACACACTCACAACATGACAAACTCAATCTCACTTTAAACTTGGGGCTGATCTTCTGTGGTTTGTAGCTGACGTTCAGGATGGGCACTTCACCTGAGAAACAACACACAAATTAATTCATGTGTGTGTGTGTAGATTTACTATTGTTGTGGGATGACAAATTACAAAATGTCCCCCCAAAAAAGCAGCAATTTAGTGAATTCCCAAAAAGTAACAGAAATCATAATAAATCTGTATTTTAACATCACACTCTGGTAATCTTCACAGCGAGTGACAGGAAATACTATAAAATAACTTTAAAAACAATATGAGGCTTTTACAAATTAAATTTGAATAAATTATTAAAACGTAATCCTGTTAATATGTATAAAAAAAAATTAAATAAATTTGCAAAATGTCACTTAAAAATGGCACAATTTAATAAAGTATGTTAATAAGAGATACTGGAATCTGATATTCAAGATAAGAATATCTAACATGATATTCAAGATTAATTTGATCTAAACTACATTTGCATAAAACAAGAATTGAGATGGATGGATAGCATTACAATCCCATAAAATAAATGTAGTAAAAACCCCAAAACATGACTTGCTGTGGTTAATGTGCATGTGATTGACGCTCACCTCCTCCGTCGGGTTTCAGTCCTCCTGCAAGCATTCTGATGAACGTGGTTTTTCCAGTTCCTGAAACAAGAAAATAACCATAAATCCCTTCCTGTGAAAGGTGCAGCAGCAGGAACAGGGTGTGTGTGTGTGTCGCAGGTGAGGGCGGGACTTTATCCTCCGTGTCTGAAGCGGCAGGATAATTGGGTTGATTAACACTGCGATTATATTGACGGTTCATCACCGTGTTGAGTGTGACGGGAGCACAACACTTCTCTTCCTGTAAAAACACTAACACCATTCCCGCCTCTCCTTCTTGCCGTCGTTCACCATGTTTGTTTAATCCAAAGTCAAGCTTGATCACGAGATGTCATGTGTGAAAATACATTTACATTTTCAGTTTCTATTTCATTTATACTATTTTTTTTAAATTATCTATTAAGGCTTTTAAAATGTAAACAAATGAAATCTGAACTACAATTAAAAAAATAAATAAATTTAAATACATGTATATACGTTTTATTTTTTCTTGTATAATTATGTTATTTTATTGAATGGATTCTGCACGTTTAACACTGTTAGATTTAAAATGTAAAAATTTTTTTTTTTTAAATGTTACTGATAAAAAAAAAGAAGGTAAAAACTGTTGAGTGAGTGATATTTCCCTCATTGCTCCTGATCTCACCGTTCTCCCCGAGCATCACCATGATCTCCGAGTCGGTGAACTCTCCCTCCGTGATGCTGAGAGAAAACTCTCCCATGCACTTCTTCATGTTGGGATACTGGTAACGGCACATCTTCTTCACCTCCTCCTCGGCCGCCGTCTCGGCTACTTTAAACACCAGAGACGTCTCTCTGAAGCGCAGGTTCTCCGTCGGCACGTATCCGTCCAGGAAGATATTGATCCCTGAAATACAAGCAAGAGAACGCCGTCATCACAATATAATGATAATGATCAAAGAGAAGGACTTTAGACACTCACAACTGTTTCAATTCCTAACACTAACGGAGTTTCCCGGCAAACCATGTTTTCACGTTATATGGTAAAATAAGAGTACAGAAGCGTTCCTGTGTCTAACAGTAGAGAGCAGCGCTTGCAACATCAAGGTCATGGGTTCGATTCCCAGGGAAAGCAAGAACTGATTAGAATATCAATGTGTTTCTTGAATGCGATGCAAGTTACTTTGGATAAAAGCATCTGATAAATGCATGAATGTGAATGTAAAAATTAAATTTTTTTCCATTATTAAATATTTCCGTGCTCTGTCTTTCAGCTGTGTGTGTGTGCAGACAGAACCGCATGCAGTGCGGAGGACAGATGTGAAACGTGTGAGGAAACACACTGAAAGTGGTTTGTGAACGGCAGTGCTCTGGTTAACCACTACAGAGTTCAAACCAGTCGATGTGGTTTACAGGTTTCACAGAGAAAGAAGGATGTGAGACAAATCAGGCACTGTAATGTTCGTAGACCACATTTACATTCATGCAGGTTTCCCCTGGGAATCGAACCCATGACCTTGATGTTGCAAGCGCTGCTCTCTACCATTAGAGGTGTAGCAATTAAGATCTTGAAGACTTGATTTAATGAGCTCAGACTTGGAGAGGCTCGTACCTTCCCGGACGCTGAAGGGCATGGTCACCACACCGTACGCGCTGGGAACGCCGTACAGACAGCAGATGAAGTCAGACAGGTAATCCAGCACACTCAGGTCGTGCTCCACCACGATGATGTACCTGTACGAGAGGTCAGAGGTCAGTGAACAGCCGTGACCCCAGGGTCAGCGCTACAGCCGCACACACTCGCCTGTCTGGAGAGATGAGGGAGCGGATGGTGATGGCGGCGCGCAGCCTCTGCTTCACGTCGAGGTAACTGGACGGCTCGTCGAACATGAAACTGCAGGAGAAACACCAGAGACTTCATTAAACAGCTGCAGAAACGGTCAAATATTCAATGAAAAACTGGAACTTAAATTACAAACACTTGCTTTGCAACTAAATATTCGTATTTAACTACAATAAATAAAACATTAAAAAAATGACAAAGGCAGAAAAAAATAATATTGAATATAGAAAAATAAAAGCTCATTAATATTAAACAAATAATAATAAAAAATATTTTTAAACATTTAATCATAAAACTAGTCTCTAAGTATAAAGCAAAACAATATTATTTTAATATTTAAATACATTATAGTTTTAATTTTAATTTATTTATATTTATATATAATTTATGTGCTTTTGCATTTAATTGTACTATTCAAGTTCATTTTGTGATATTTATGTTTTAATTTTAGCGTTTCAACTTTAACCTTATTTCAGTTAGTAGTCAGTGCATCTACATCATTTCTGCTTTATTTCAGTCAGCAGAAACGCTCTGAATGGTTTTAATACTCACATATCAGCTCTCTGAATGCAGACGACAGCGCAGGCGAATCTCTGCAACTCTCCTCCGGACAGATCCTCCACATTACGCTCACGCAGGTGCAACAGATCTGACCAATCAGAGAGCAGCAATCGGTCACATGATGCAGCAACACTAAAACAGTGTTCAGTCACATTCATAAACACTCATGGGAGAATGTTTTTGTTTGTTTTTGTGTCTTGAGTGTTTAGACTATTTATACAGCTGGAGAAGCAGCATGTCTGAACTCACAGCACTAATAAGAGTGGGCAGATGACCTGAAACGTCCCGTGAGGATGGATACGATGGACACTTTACTGTCCTGTGAGGATCAGTGACGCTGATCGATCTCATGATAATGGCGAATGTATTAAAACCAAATTCTACACACAGAATGTGCTTTATTAGCGGAGGTGAAGAAATTACTTATGCAAAACACACCCAGCTGTTCACACACCAGCTCTTCTGTCTTGGTGTCGTCCTTCCTGCTCAGGATGGCGCCTACTGACCCCTGCAGGACAAACACACAATTACAACCATCATTCACACAAATCACACAATTAGAGAAAAATAGAACCTATTATTCACATTTCTGTTCATTGAAAATAAAGCTGGAAAAATATTAAATGTCTCTAAAATTATAACTATTGTCTTGGCAATAAACTGAAACACTACAATTAAGAGAAGGGCATAAAAAATAAAATTGAAATGCAAATAAATTAAACCTAAACGACAAATTAACATGAAAACTAAAAGCTAATTCAAAACTACAATAAAAGCTCAAATTAAAGCTTTCCTGTGTCTAACAGTAGAGAGCGACGCTTGCAACATCAAGGTCATGGGTTCGATTCCCAGGGAAAGCAAGAACTGATTGGAATGTCAATGTGTTTCTTGAATGCGATGCAAGTCACTTGAATGTAAAAGCTATAATTATATTGACACTGACCTTCACGGTTTTGGGGATCTGATCAACATACTGCGGCTTCACGATGGCCTTCAGATCGTCTTCCAGGATCTTAGTGAAGTAATTCTGCAGTTCAGAGCCACGGAAATACGCCAGGATCTCCTGCCAGTCCGGGGGAGCCTAAACACACACACACACACACACACACACACACATATAACAAACATCTCAAATGTGAAGACACAGAAGAACAGAGACGTGTGAACTAGGATCAGATTGTGTGAGTGTGTGTATGAGAGAGAGAGAGAGAGAGAGAGAGAGAGAGAGAGAGAGAGAGTGTGTGAGTGTGTGTTTATAAACTCACATCAAATCTCCCCAGGTTTGGTTTCTGTTTTCCAGCCAGGATTTTGAGAGCAGTGGATTTCCCGATGCCGTTGGTTCCCACGAGCCCCAGCACTTCTCCTGGACGAGGGGTGGGCAGCCTGACACACACACACACACACACAGCGGATTAAACACACTCAATCACACGAGGAGCAGGTGAGTCAGCAGGAGCAGGTTGTACCGGTGCAGCTTGAAGGAGTTGGCGCAGTATCTGTGAGTGGTCTCCTTCTCCAGGTTACTCGGCAGGTTCACGATGGACAGAGCGCCGAACGGACATTTCTAAACCAATCAGATGCACAGATGAATCATGAAGCTGCACGGTTATTGTTGAGCATTTGACCAAACATGTTTAACACTATAAATAATAATAATATTATAATCAATGCACAGATTTCTCATTAAGTCTCTAAATGATCAAATCCTGTTGAAATCAATCTAATACCGTCCGATTGTTTTTTTATCAAGTAAAAGCATTTTAATATTATTGCTCAAACCTTCAGCTTGTGTAAAATCTTGTAAAGTAAACATAAGAATATCTTTATTTACTGTTAGATTATCAATTACTGCACCGAAGAAACTTGATCATCATTTTTAGAAAAATCTCAAATATGATCAGCAGCTTTTGAGGAAAGTTCTTCATTGCATTATGTTTTAAAATAAACACACTTGCATCATTAAACCAAGTATTTAATTGTCATCTTAAGACGTATTATTGGCAGATACAGAGACGACTGAAACTAATATGCACTTTATGCATCTGCTATACTGTTATTAAGATATAATTTTAAGCTAAATCTGACTTTTTGTCCATTTAGTTTTGCTGATTTTAAATAAAACAGGTGTTTTTTCTCCTCCAATATCTCATTATATGAACCATAAAAGCCTGATGTATCAAATATAACAAAACAAAAGCACTCATAAGCATACATTTTGTCTGAAGGTTCAATTAACTAGATAGTTTCATTATATTGGGAAGAATATTGGACTAAACTGCCCTTTAAAACAGACTAACAAACACCTGTTTCAGATTTGCTCCTCAGTTTCACACAATCATAAGAAACTCTTCCATGTTTTATAGGCAACGTCGGTCATGATTGTTCAGATTAGAACAGCTGGTTTTAAATGAACCTAGGTTATTTTAGTGCAGGTTTAGTTAATCTGTGGTTTAGAAAGCCCTGACTAACCATGACTTAATCCCATCTCAATGCAAACCCTTAAGCCAGGCTTAAACCCTTAAGCCAGGCTTAAACCCTTAAGCCAGGCTTAAACCCTTAAGCCAGGCTTAAACCCTTAAGCCAGGCTTAAACCCTTAAGCCAGGCTTAAACCCTTAAGCCAGGCTTAAACCCTTAAGCCAGGCTTAAACCCTTAAGTCAGGCTTAAACCCTTAAGCCAGGCTTAAACCCTTAAGTTAGGCTTTAAACTGCTGTGATTAAGTACCTTGATGCAGATCCCACAGCCGATGCAGAGAGACTCTGAGATCCAGACGATCTTGCTCTGAGGCGAGACCTCGATACACAGCTTGCCTGAAACACACAAGCGCACGTCAGTAACGCACAGCAGCGGAGACGCGCGTGATCGGGCGCGAGTCTTACCCATGCGCACCACCGGACAGCTCTTCTTGCACTCCTGACGGCACTTCTTGGGCTTGCACTTGTCGTGGTTTACGATAGCGATCCTGGTGTTCTTGTCGGCCATCCCGGCTGGTTTGGTGTCGCGCAGCGGCGACGCAGATCCACAGGAACAGAGGAGGCCTAAACCTCACTGCAGACGAAGAGAGAGTTTACTCTTACTGTAACGCATACGGAGCTAATCTAATCAGATAAACATCAACAGATCGAAAACAGAAGCAAATAAAGAGATTTTACATATTAAATACGTTAATGTGATTTTAAAGACGGCCATCTTTAAGCACAGACTTCATTCGCAACTCTAAGATTAATAAATGCTGTAGAAGAATTGCTCATTGCTAGTTTGATTACTACAACATTTACTAATGCATTTGAGCTTTAATTGTATCTGTTAACCTTAATGAACTAGCATGAACGATCAACGACTTGCTCAAACGTGAATAAATGTATATCGCATATAGCTCATGTAAGCGAGTAAACAATGGTTAGTTGTTACCCATGAAATGCATAAATTTACAGCTAACGAAACATCTGACCTGCAAATAATGTGTAATTTATTTTCTGTAGGATTTAATATGTAGCTCTTCTCATTTTAATATATGTATACTGATATATTCACCTAATTTAGCACATTTTCATGGTTCTGCACAGTTTTTTTCATTTTCGTAATGAGTTTATCTGTGTTTTTAATCGGCAAGTTAAACCTAATCTAATTATCGTATCGGTAAAACCTCGTTAATAGTGTTGCATTACTCGAGCCGCAATTAAACTCGAATTAATTGAGATTAACAAGATTAAATTAACTCAGGTTAACAGGACTCAGGATTTTAATTTAAAGACTAAATTGCGAGCGCATTGTCTGGTTTATCTCTAAACATCATTAACGTGATTTAATGTAAAACTCACTGTTGAAAACGCAATTAAAATCTTATTTCTGCTGCGATTTGTTACGGTTGTAGAAATCGTCGCAGGATTGTCTAAAAAAATGCCCCAAATTAATATAAACGCCTACAAAATTCAAGTTACAATTGCAAAAAACATTCTTGCTTTTTATATTATAACACGATATAATTTAGCAACATCACAAGAGTCGTTTTTTGTGATTTTGAGCACAATTGCAAACACGATATTGATTTTAAACAAACAATAATTATTATATGAAATAAACTGTGTTAAACCAAAATAAATGTGACTAATTTTAGACAGTTTTTGGTATTTCTGCAACATGTTGCATTACTAAATAAACCGATGCTTTGAACAAACGGTTGAGTAAACGATTCAACGACTCATTTAGTGCTTGATGTATTGTTTAAAAGTAGACCTATTATTATATTTTCAAAAAGTTATTTTAAAACATTATGCAGGTGTAATTGTAAGTTCTGTGCCTCTGAAACACACCAATGAACATTGAGACATTTCTCAGACAGAAGAAGCAGATGTTTCCATCTGGTCTCCGTTTAGGTGGTCTTGACTTCTTTTTAACACACTAAACCATCAGATATAGTGGAAACCAGCCGTTATGTCTCACTAAAAACCCTTTCCTGATCAAACCCGAGTAAAAACCTGGTCTGATCAGAGACAGACCATCCGGATGAATGAGGTTTGCTGACTTGCCATTTCTGAAAGTGCAGGGCTCGCATCACGTGACAGCTGGTTCACACACACACACAGCCATACTATTAAACACAGATATTAACTATCAATACGTCATTGATCAGACACAGTGCCTCATTGCGCTGGAATAACCTGAGGATTATGTTTTGACAAGCAGACACTAGTCACAGTTAATGAACATCCTGCTGGGACTCAAAGAGAGAGAGAGTGAGAGTGTGTGTAAGAGAGACAGAGCAAATGTATGTGTGACAGAGAGTGTGTGTGTGTGTGTGTGTGTGTGAGAGACAGAGCGAATGTGTGTGTGTGAGAGAGAGAGTGTGCGATTGAGAGACACAGAGTGTGTGTGTGTGTGGACTGAAACACTCACTTCACATTCAGATGCACAAACTCAAATTAAAACGGTTATAAATGATCGGAAAACTGACAGATGTCGATCGGGTCGAACACGTGGAGCTCGTGCACCCGCCCGTCGTGACTCCAGCGCGCGTGCTCGTGGGAATAACGATGACGCCAGAATTTACCTCAGAGAATTTCGCCTTTAATTCACCCCAAAACAGCTCATTACACGACACGCTCTTTCTAAAACCATTTGCTTGATTGCTATACGCTTTGTTTAGAATGACTTTCATTAAAAACGGGTTTTTTAAACGGGAAAAGCGAAGAGGCCTCGTGCGCACGCCCGTCTGACGCGCGCTTTCTCTGCAAAACTAACCGGGAATCTTTATTTAACTATCCCAAAAATCCAAATAAAACGCTGCTCACCTCCCGTTGACGATATAACGCGTTAATAAGCGCAGTTTCTCCTGGTTGAGTTGAAGAGATGACAAGCGCGTGCAACACCGGCAGCAAAGATGGCGCCAGAGTGCGTGACGCCAAAAGTGCGCGACGCGTCTGATTGGGCATGACGTCATTAACGCGCGTCGATGCCGGGCAAATGCGAACTGTGGTTTTGGAAGTGAACGATTTTGTGTTACCTTTTATTTAAAGAAAAAGATAATCTCATTAAACGTACTTTAGATGTGGAAACAGATGTAAGAGGACGCGGCTGTGGGAGTGTTTTTGAGTGCTGGTGAGCAACGGTGCCCTTGTTTTGTTGTTAATATTACATCTTGTTGTAAAATTGTGTTTAGATATTTTGTTATAGTTACATATTCTTAACCATATACTGTATATATAATTGCATATTATTACATTATGCTATATAAGTAAATCATGTTCTAGTATGAATATATGTGAGTGAGTGTATGTATTTGTGTCTGTGTGTTAAATTTCTATAATAGTTCAATAATGATTGAGCATTGGCGCTTGCAACATCAAGGTCATGGGTTCGATTCCCAGGGAAAACAATATAAACTGATTATATTGTCAATGTGTTTCTTGAATGCAATGCAAGTCGCTTTGGATAAAAGCGTCTGAATAATGCATGAATGTAAAATATATTGCTGTAGTTTTAGTGTTTTGAAATGCAATTTCAATAAAAAATGAAAAATACTAATTTATGTCGATGTTAGTAATAAAATGTATATGTGACGCAATTGCAGTCTTTTTTAAATTCCATCCCTTCTGTCTACCCTCATTTTTGCTCCTCAGTAACCATGGCAACTGCCACTAAAACCCCCCCAGGTGCGGATCCCAAGCAGCTGGAGCGCACAGGGACCGTCCGAGAGATCGGATCACAAGCAGTGTGGTCGCTGTCCTCCTGCAAGCCAGGTGTGTGTGTGTGTGTGTGTGTGTGTGTTATGTGTTTTTGATCATTGCACATCTGATTAACGCCTGTGTTTAGTTTTTATTGAGTCATTCTCTTTCTGTTTGAAGGCTTTGGAGTCGATCAATTGAGGGACGATAATCTGGAGACGTACTGGCAGTCCGACGGCTCTCAGCCACATCTGGTGAACATTCAGTTCAGGTAGAGCCGGAGCGAGTCTCAGACACACTGTGTGACCCGATGCATCAGGGGTCGATTAATATGACATCATTTAGACATTTTGATACTGTTATTTACAGCTAATAAATGTATTTATGTGACTGACTGGTTAACAAATGCTAGTTCCTTTTGGAGCAGTTAGAAATTGTATATAGGGCTGTCAAACTATTACCAATTTATTATAATTTTTTAAAATTAACTTTTAGAATTATTACACAATGTGACAATTAATTAACTGCACGTCAAATTTGTGCGTCAAACGTTCATGTTCAGAAAACAGTAGACTGTAACATTTCAAAGTATGATGAATATTATAATACATGTGTTTGTAACTGCTTACTGAATGTGTCTCTGTTAGGAGGAAGACCACCGTGAAGATGCTATGCATTTATGCCGATTATAAATCTGATGAAAGCTACACTCCCAGCAAGATCTCCGTCAGAGTGGGAAACAACTTCCACAACCTGCAGGAGATCCGGGTGAGCGATCCCGAACACCATTTTTCCCATAGGGAAACCAATACCGTATACACTTTAAAGACAGACCCACTGTGAGCTCTTGTGGTTGTTAATCGATATTATTTGCTTCTATTGAAGCCATCAGCCTAGTATTTGCTGCTGCCGTCAGCCTGCATTATTTCAGCTTCATTTTAAAATATTTTCAATGTTTGACAGCACAATTCATGGTGAGAAACTACATTACCCATAATGCTGTACAGAACAATCCACCAATCAGAGAGACGAAACAAGCAGAGCGTCAAAAGATCTTGTTTGAGTGCTGCAAGTTAAACAAATATATAATCACCATTTTTAAGCTAGTAGGTTTATAGTTCTACATCGTTTTTAAAATGCTAACAGAGTGATCCACTACTTTAAATCATGTTTACAATGTTAAAACATGCTAAATGCTAATTCATGCTAGCAAATGTGTTAAAGCTTGTTATATGCTAATTCATAGTAACATCATGTTAATTCATGGTAATAACATGTTAATGTATGATAGCAACATGCTAATTCATGTTAGCAATCTGTTAAAGTGTGTTACGTGTTAATTCATGGTAACAGCGAGTTAAGTCACGTTAGCAACATGTCAAATCGTGTTTGCAATGTGTTAAAACATGTTAATTCATTTTAGCAATGCTAATTAATGCTAGAAACGTGTTAAGTCGTGTTAGTGATTTGTTGAAACCTGTTAATTCATGTTGTCTGTTAAGCATGCTACATGCTAATTCATGTTAGCAATGTGTCATTTGACGTTCAATTGACATTACAACATGACAGATATGTGTTAAATCCTGTTAGCAACATGTGAAGTCAAGGTAGAAATCTTTTAATCATGTTAGCAAAGCTGCTAACAAGATGCTAAAATGTTTCAACACATTGGTAACGTTAATAATGCTAGCAATATGTTAAAACGTGCTAACATTGTGTTAAAACATGTTAGAATCCTGCTTATCATGCTAGCAATAAAATGATTCATAACATAAACCAGTCTTTCATGTCCATGTTTTATGTATTTTTTTGGTAAGCAACCTTGTAATGAGCAGAGTAATGTGTATTTTGACAAATGAAGCCTTGGGTTGTGTGTGTTTGAGCAGCAGCTGGAGATGGTGGAGCCCAGCGGCTGGATTCACATCCCTCTGTTGGATCTGGTGAACAACCCCATCAGGACCTTCATGATCCAGATCGCCGTGTTGGCAAACCACCAGAACGGACGAGACACACACATGCGACAGATCAAAGTCTACACGCCCGTGGAGGAGAGCTCCATCGGCAAATTCCCACGATGCACCACGGTAGACTTCATGATGTACCGCACCATCAGATGACTCGAGGTGCCTTCCCATAAGACTCTGTTCTACAATCAAACTGTTTCAGATATTTTAAAATGTGCCAAGGTGTTTTTTGTAAAGAGAAGAGTTCAAAGTTCAATTTATCTTCATGGAAATCTTCAGGAAATAAATGCTTGTTTGAAATGATGAAAGCAGCCTGTATTTTTTGATGCTGGATCATGTTTAGCTTGTTTTATTCAACTGTGAAACTGATCTCTAACTCAACTGGACGCTTCATTGTGACCGGTTGGCTTTTACTCAACTTTGTGGACACATGCACAGGTTTTTACTGGTTGTTTTATTGGTTTAATTTGTTAACACTTGTTAACTACATTAGATTATATGAACTAACAAGGAACAATACATCTACAGCATTTATTAATCTTAATGTTAATCTCAACATTTATTACTACATTTTTAAGATCAAAAGTTGCATCTGCAAACATTAGTTAATACACTTTGAACTAAGATGAACATGAATTAATGAAGGTTAATAAATGCTGTATTTATTTATAAATGCTCCTTGTTAGTGATCAGTGTTAACCAGTGAGAGCTTATTGTAAAGTGTTACTGTTTAAGTTTTTGAGCTTAATGCAATGCAGACATAAATATTTGAATTTAAATGTGCATTCAAAAGATTTGTTTGAGATAATTAGTACACTCTTAGAAGAAAGGGTTCAGATAATCTGAACTTAACCGCCCCACTTTGCATACAGAGGCTTTCTGTAAGACTCTTTGGTAAGAAGCTCACTTAAATAGGACCTGCCTGACAAAGTGAAGTAGAACAAAAGATCTTCAAAAGCTAAACATCATGCTGAGATCCAAAGAAATTCAGGAACAAATAAGAAAGAAAGTAATTGAGATCTATCAGTCTGGAAAAGGTTATAAAGGTTCTAAAGCTTTGGGACTCCAGCGAAACACAGTGAGAGTCATTATCCACAAATGGAGAAAACATGGAGCAGTGGTGAAGCTTCCCAGGAGCGACCGAACGACCAAAATTACCCCAAGAGCTCAGCGACGACTCATTCAAGAGTCACAAAACACCCACAACAACATCCAAAGAACGGCAGGCCTCCGTTGCCTCAGTTAAGATCAGTGTCTATGACTCCAAGATAAGAAAGAGACTGAGCAAAAATGGCCTGCATGGCAGAGATCCAAGACGAAAACCACTGATGAGCAAAAACAACATTAAGCCTTGTCTCATTTTTCCAGAGAAACTTTTTTTTTTTAATTGCAAAGTTTTATATTCATAAGACAAAAACAATTAAAAATAGTCATTTATGACTTTTTATAATACAGACGTCACAATATATATTGAAAGACTTTCAAACATGAGATCACAAAACAAAATGCATATTAAAAAAATACACATATTACTGCCCTAATAGTACATATGTCACAGTTTTGTCGTGTCATTTCACTTCCTGTTACCTTCCTTGTTCTTCCCATGTCGTTTCCTAAACCTGTCATGTCAATCACTCCCCTCATTGTTCCCCATTATCCCATGTGTGTGTGTGTGTGTGTGTGTGTGTGTATAAACCATCATGTCCCTCATGTGTTCTCTTGTCTTTGTCGATTGTTGACAATGTTATGTCTTGTGTGTGGATGGTCATCTCCGTATTCTCCAAGTTTCTGAGTTTTGCACAAGCGTACTTCTTTTGTTTATATTTAAAGTCTTTTGTTTTCATTCTGAATAAAGAGAAGTTTAATTTCAACTGTTCTCCTGGCGTTCATCCTCCTGCATCACGCACCTAATAACAACATAGCTCTTTTTATTTATTATAATTATTTATTATTATTTAAAATCATTATTGTTTTTATTTACTTTACATGCATGTTCATTTTATATTTTAGTCATTGCTTTTACTTTTTGGTTTATATTCTCTGAATTGCATTGCAATGCGTTATATTTGTCTTGTACTGCTTGCTTTGTACTTATCTGTAATATCTGTCACTATACAGCACATGACGTCACTATAAATCGTGATACTGACATAATTATCATACCAATAGAAGGAAGCGGCAGCAGTTCGCGCATGCGCAGTACCAATCACGTTTCCGGTAAGGGTCATAAAAGACTAATTAATTAATTACCTGCTTATAAAGACCCCAATGTGTAGATTTTGCGCATTTGTTTACACTTTTTTTACATGAAAATTAACATATTAAATACTCGCATATTTCTCACACGAAATAACGGTTGAAATTTAAAAGATTCGCTTCAGGACCGTGATGTTTGCGCTCATACAGCCGTTGCCCTGACAACAGAAAACATCACACATTCATCGGCTGGTTTGTATTAATTATTTAATTGTTTGTCTTTAGGTTCGGAGACATATGAATATTAGTCTCAATTGAATAAATAATAATAAAACTGCAAAATGTTACAAAATTAAGCACTAAAAGTAATTGTTGGTTTATTAAAGAACCGAGTTGAAATGCAGCGTAAGAGTTCATGAGCTGTGAATGTCAAACGCAGCAACAGATACAATGAAATATATGTGAATATGAATTTAGATGTCAGAATATTCCTTACTATTATCAAAGTGTCTCTCTTATAATTGTGATTGTTTTGTCAGTCATGGCTTCCTCAGATGAGAAGTGTGTGAGTCTGTCCTGCAGTCAAGGAGGAGAAAACTGGCCTCTCGAAACAGTTCTTGTAGAGGAGAAAAAGGAGAAGGAGAAGGAGGAGGAGAAGGAGGAGAAGAAGGAGGAGGAGGATGAGCAGAAGAAGGAGGAAGAGGAGAAGGAGGAGGAGGAGAAGAAGGAGGAGAAGGAGGAAGAGGAGAAGGAGGAGAAGAAGGAGGAGGAGGATGAGGAGAAGGAGGAAGAGGAGAAGGAGGAAGAGGAGAAGAAGGAGGAGGAGGATGAGGAGAAGGAGGAGAAGAAGGAGGAGGAGGATGAGCAGAAGAAGGAGGAAGAGGAGAAGGAGGAGGAGGAGGAGGAGAAGAAGGAGGAGAAGGAGGAAGAGGAGAAGGAGGAGGATGAGGAGAAGGAGGAAGAGGAGGAGGAGGAGAGTCAGAAGAAGGAGGAAGAGAAGAAGAAGGAGAAGAAAAATAAGAAGAAGAAGAAGAAGAAGAAGAAGGAGCAGCAGCAGCAGAAGAAGCAGAAGGTAACCAGTTACAAAATACACTTTATAACCTTATACACACACACACACACACACACACACACACACACACACACACACACACACACACACAAACTGGGCTCTCAACACAGTTCCTATAGAGGAGGAAAGTCAGAAGAAGAAGGTAACCAGTTAAAAACTGCACTTTATAAACTTCTAATGATGTGACACTGCTTTTCATTGTTACTTTTTAACATTAAGACTGTTATAAAACTACATTCCCTGAAACACACTGTAAATATATTGAATATACTACTAATAATTTTATATTTATTATTTTATAATAATTATTATACTAATAATAATTTTAAGGTAGCAATCAATCTTTATAGTAATATTTAAATTGTAGAAAGAATAAAATTATGCACCTTTAGGGGGATTTTAGATAATTTAGTTCCCTTTCGAAAAAGGAACGAGACGCTGCGTCCCCTAGGGGTTGCTTTGGGGATTATCTCCGGTGTCTGAAGCATTAATCCAAGCACGACAGTGAACTTGACATTGGCCGTCAGCCGCCTATGACGTCACCACAGGTGCGACTGCAGGTGTAAAAGCGGCACCTGAACAGAACGTCTTATATTCAGGGAGTCAGCTTTGTTTAAGCTTTCTTTGCCACAATGGCCAGCAAGGAAAACCACTTTCGTTGTATTCATCCGTGTCAGCGTTTTCTGACACCCGATGATACACACAAGATGTGAGCTATGATAAAATTGAATGCTTAGGTGAGGAGCATGCATGCTAACCCTTGAGGGGTTGTTTGTGTTTGTTTGTTTAACCTCCAAAAAGGTTAAGAACCACTGTTCTAGGGTGTAGCACTTGGCCTCCTCTTTCTTTGAGAGTTTTTAGGCCTCCGCTCTCCAAACCAGCCATGCTGCAGTTAGACGAGCACTAGTTAGGCCTCCCCTCGTTTGAGTTATCCCCTTTTGGAGGCCTTGCTCCTCGGGGCCCCAAGGTTACTCGTTTGAGAGAGATAACAAACTAAGAAGTACCTTTCGCTCCTTCGGATCCCATAGAGGTCGTAGACTAGTGGGTCTAAAAGGAAGATGTACCAAGGGACGTCTTTCTGCCACTATAGTTCTACCTCACGCACCCAGCGCCCCCTTTGGCCTGGTTGCCAAAGCAGCAGGTGTGGCTGAGGCTATATCTGCATGCTTTCCAGAGCGTCATCAGGCCTCCTCTTAATAGTAGAGTCTGCCTTCTTTCGGCGAGGCCTCTGTTGAAAATAGGGCTTACATAGACAGACTTTAACAAGGAATCATGAGAGCAGTCAATGGATACTGGGAAGTGACGTTCATAATGGAAAAGCCCAGGAGTCAGAAGAAGTTTAAGGGCACTCCAGCTGGCGGATGTGACCTTTGTAACCGTAATTATGAGATTGCAACCCGTTGCAACCTGAACCCGTTCACCAACCCAGAGCTCTTCTCTGGAGTAGAAGGAGTAGAAGTTGTTTACGCTCATTATTATTGTAATGTTATTTGCTTTGAGACGCGAGGTGATTTAACGCAATCTCTTCTGATGTTTTTGAGATGCTCTGAAGGAAGGGTGGAATCTTTCTTTTTTTTTTTTCAAAACTAGCTTGCTATTGCTAACCTCTCTGAAATTGCCCACCATACCTATAAAAAGGAAATTGTTTTTATTGTTTAATCTGCTGAAAGCTGATTTTGTCAACTTTTAACAAATAAAAATATTATCCTGAAAGACATTAACTAAAAATTGTGAATTAATTTGGTCATTTTTTCAGAAGTTTTCTGTTGTTCTCTGTATGTAGAATCAGCTGATTCAGACACAGACTGATGTTCATCAGATGATCCTCGACAGAATGAAGAAGATTCAAGAGATCCAGCACTCAGTAGAGCTGAGAAAGGTGAGTGGAAGTTAAAACATTGTAAGATTGATAATGCATTATAATATTTCAATCTGCTTAGTAAAGGTTCTTAATTAAATGGATAAAACATAATAGATGGATCTGCTAATTGATCTCATTCATCAGAGAAACACAGAGGAAGAGAAATCCTCCACTATTGAGCTCTTCACTGATCTGATCCGCTCCATTGAGAAATGTCAGTCTGAGATGCTGAAGACGATGGAGGAAGAGCAGAAAGCAGCAGAGAAACAGGCTGAAGATCTCATTAAAGAGTTGCAGCAGGAAATCTCTGATCTGAAGAGAAGAAACACTGAGATGGAGCAGCTCTCACACACTGATGATCATCTCCACCTCATACAGGTCTGTGAACATCTGTCTCATCAGTGATCATATACTAAATTACAGGACAAACTCTCTGTTACCAAACCTGATGAACTGATACACCTTTTTATTTCTAGCAGTCTTTTAAGTTGTACAAAGAGACTGAAATGATAATAAAGTCAAATTAGTAAAATGAGTTAGAAAGGTAATGTGTAAAACATATGAACGTTAAATATGAAAAATAACACATTTAACAATAATAACTTCTCTCTCCTGCTGCAGATGTTTTCGTCCCTGTGCAGTCGTCCAAACACCAAGAACTGGACTGAGATCAGGATTGACTCTGATGTGAATGTGAACTCTCAATATAAAGCTCTCACACAAGTGAAGAAAACTCAAGAGAGACTGAATGAAAAACTCAGTCAAACTGGTATGTGAATATTAAATATCAACCAAGAAAATAAATTTTTTCAAGTAATGTTATTGTTAAGGTTAAATCCAATTTGAATTCAGTTTGTAAAGGATTATACTGTTTCAAAAATGTGATCATAATTCAATTAACCCTTTCTATGTGAATATCTAATAAATAATCTAATATCTAATAAACTCTTATTAAAGCAGTTTTAGTTTAAGAACAACGAAAGGAAGTGAACGATCTGTGTACAAACTATGAAAGTACAGTGGAGTTCACTTATCTCGAGTCACGGTTAACTCGCCAACCCGGTTATGTCGACGATTTTGAAGTGGAACCGCCAAACTCCCTATTTGTCTTAGCATTTTCTTATCGGTTATGTCGATTCTTTTATGTCGCCATAATATCCTAATATCTCGGGCACAAAAGAGGGACAAATTCGCCACGTCACATGGTTATCTGGATCCCATGACTAATGATAGTACAGAGTTCACTGCACATGCGCTGAGTTCATGTTGCACGAGCATCACGGTCCGTACGGTCGCTCACTCCAATGACGCTTCACTTACTCTTGAGGCGCAGTGCCGTGCAGCCGCTGAACAACTCACGCAAACATCAAGCCTTGCAGATGCTCTCTTGGAAGAGGCACAGGAGTTCATCATCACTCTCCGGGAATTCCCAGAATACATTGACATCGACAAAGACGTCGTTACTAATAGAAGCTTAGAAGCATTTGTTCTCAAGCAGACCGTTAAAGGCAAAAAGCAACAAAGAATTTTAGACTTGGTAAAGAAACCATAGTAACCGCGTGTGCAATACTATCAGAACTGTGTCCGAGAGAAATGACTGTGTTATGAGCGAATGTGTTTATGTGTGTGTGACTGTGTTTACGCTGTGAGCGAAATTGTGTTTGCAATGTTGGAGAATATGATTAAAGGTTTGTATGGAGAATCGAAAGTGGTTTTAATCGTATACTGGTAAATCTTGCACCGGGTGTCAGAGTGGTTGACGACTGCCCAGATGTTAAATGGAAATGAAAGAAAACTCTAAACATGTAAAGAGCGTAAGTACAAACCAGGAAAAAGAAAACACTCTGAAAAACATCACAAATAAAAGAAGGAAAATAGAAACAGTAGATTCTGCTATATAACAGTCAGCGGTAGAGCGACATCTCTCTCCTCACTCACACACTCTCTCCTCCCACGCGCACACACACCAGAACAGCACACAGAACTTACATACACCGTCTTAAAGGTTTATTCCCAACATAAACATAAAGTAGCCGTTACAATCTCTGCTGTTAGTTGCTGCACATATGCCTTTTGTTGTTAGCAAACATATACAGTGTATGTACATTTTTATAGCCGATCACTTCATCAAATAAATCGGCATATTGGCTTTTGGTTTTCTCGATCCTCGGTTATCTTGATGCTTTTTTGTAACCCCCGAGGCCGTCGACATAACCGGGTTCCACTGTATATAATATGTCTAAAAAGAAAGTTTGCATATCATAAGGACAATTTAGACAGTTTACAGTTCAAACAACACATTTAACTGAATTATAAATAGTAGAGCTTTTATAAAAAATAGGCACAACATTTTCCTGCCACTGATGCTGTTAGAGAAAACTCACTGAAATTACTGCTATGAATAATTCATCATTATATTGTCATCTGTGTTCACAGGGTTGAAGTTCGCACAGAAGTTTGCAGGTAAAGTGTGATTGACACTATTATCCTTCAACAATACTGTTTATAATCTACATTATTTACTGTTCATCTGAAAATGTTTGTTCTGAAGTTGATTGGTAATGTCTGATCTCTCTCAGTGGATGTGACTCTGGATCCTGAAACAGCAAATCCATGTCTCATCATTTCTGATGATGGAAAACGAGTCAGTCATGGAAACATTAAGCAGAACGTCCCAGAAAACCCAAAGAGATTTTATGATGATTGTTGTGTTCTGGCGAAGGAGGGATTCAGTTCTGGGAGATTTTACTATGAGGTGCAGGTGAAGGGAGAAATGTGTGTTTTAGGAGTGGCCAGAGAATCCGTTGACAGGAAGGAGAGCAATGACCCGACTCCTGATAATGGAGTCTGGATTCTCTGTCTTATTGATGAGAATGTGTGTGTAGCTTGTGATAATTCACCTGTCTTTTTATTTCTGAGAGAGAAACTTGAGAAGGTGGGAGTGTTTGTGGATTATGAGGAGGGTTTGGTCTCTTTTTATGATGTGGAGTCCAGATCTCACATCTACTCTTTCACTGGTCAAACTTTCACTGAGAAACTATATCCATGTTTCAGCCCAGCTGATAATGATGAAGATAGCGATACAAACTCAAACCCACTGATCATCACACCAGTCAAGATGAACTGAACAACACATACAATTTGAAAAGAATAGCTATGGATGTGCTGTTTTAAGAAAATGTAAATAAAACCCAGAAATGAATTTGCACAAACCACAATAAAGACATTTTTACTCTCAAAATGTGAAACGAGCAAAAAAAAAGAAGTTGGCCTATAATGAAATATTTGTTAAAATAACCAGTTATTCGATATAAATAGTAAAAAAAGAAGATTTTTAATCACAATTACATTTGAATGGCCAGTTTATTACTGTTACCCTTAGTCCTGAGTGTCATGTCATCTGTGCACTTCCTGTCGGTGAGGTCTATTGTCACTTCCTGTGTGCATTCCCCTTGTCTTTGTCGGTTGTTGACGTTGTGTTTGTGACTCTGTTTTGGTTACGGTTAGTGTGTGTGGATGGCTTTCTGAGTTTATGTTTAGTTCAGTTTATGCACAAATGTGCTTCTTTGATTTTGTATTTAAAGTGTTTTGTTTTTGTTTATATTAAAGTGAGTTTTCAGTTTGAATCCTGCTTTGCCTCCGTCTCTCGGTCCTCATCACACACGATCCCCATTCGTAACAATTACGAGTCTTTATGTTTATAATCAACACAATGATTTGTTTGCTTTTAACTGTCATTAATACTTTGCTTTGCTTTTCAAAACTGATATTTTACACAATATGATTTAATATTATACTGTGAAATTCTACATAATATACAACATTTATAAACTTCCCACAGTGTTTCTATTATGGTATTTTGTAAGTAAATTTCTGAAGCCATTTTCCTTCTTTCCCTCCAGTTTACAATGTGAAATATTGAGATTTTTGGTTTATATTGTAAAAACTGCAGCATCTGAATAAAGACGAGTGTTAAATTCTATAACTGATATTGATTACATATTAAACTGCTTGCTCATTGATATGCAAATACACTATGGACAATGATTAATATCTGCTCACAAAATCATTCTAACAGACAGGATATGAATAAAACTGAGGATTTTTATGGATGACTGAATGATTTGTGAATGACGATACTGTATTATTTAGTGTAGATGATCCTTTACTCTAGTAAATATTCTTCAAGAGAAGTGAGAGCATTAGAAAGCTTCACAATGAAGGTGTTTTTGACTTTGGTTTGAGCTCAATATCAGTGAATCTGAGTGAGTTGTTGTGCAGCTGGAAGTGTGTTGGAGTGTGTGTCTGTTTTGTACTCTTGATGTTTTAGAGTCAGAGAAACATCCATATTAAACATCTTTACACTGAAATAAAGTGAATCCATCAACAGTCCAATAAGAGTCACAGGTCAGAGGTCAGATATGATTGACAGCTCACAGCACTAAATAACACACCAGTAGATACTGATATCTCATCAATATTTTGAGCAGCTACTTTGCTCTTCAGATGAGTTCCCCTCTTGGTAAACCCTGAATCAAGTTCCTCCGGCATCCTTCGGCAGTCATGAGGCATGTCAGGCCCGGTATTCGTGTGCATGCCCAAATATCCCTCTCCATTGGTCTAGGCATGCAAATAAATCCACCGGTCATGGCTAAAAGTATGGGAATTGAGACCCAAAGCACTCTTCCCTGTAAAGTATCACGATAAGAGAAACAGCAGCTATTACTGTCGTCAGAGTAAGACCTGTCACCTCTCGTGGCTTTGGTGGGGCTGGATAGGTTACCACTGTGTGAGGGCAGCTGCCAAAAGGGCACTTAACAGCGTCTGCATCTGCATCTCCAACACTCGTAACACAGTTTAGTGGCTGTGGTGCTTTCTATATGAAACCCAATATGTTGAACAAGACTGTTTGAATGGGAACGTCTTGGTTACTGTTGTAACCCTCAATCCCTGAAGGAGGAAACGGAGACCTTCAGCCTCTCGCTGAATGGGTGGGATCACTGTCTCATGAATGAGTGAGTGCAAGTCGGCTGGATTTATACCCGTATGTCCAGGCAGGAGTGGCTCAGCATGCAAATATCAGTGGTCAATGTCTATTGGCTTGTTTAGTTATCTTGAAGGTAACGGGACTCCCATGACAAATACGTCCGTTTTGATATAATGTCTCTGTTCCCTCCTTCAGGGAAAGATGGGCGACTCCATGCCAGAAACTTGAAAGAGCAACTATGGGCTCATTCCCCAAACTTTACCCGTTCCCCAAACTACTTTCATGTAGAAATGATATTTCTCTAAATCAACATTTACAGGTTATTCTATTTTTGCAGTAATATGTTTTTTTCTCTTTTATTGTATCTGTTCAAGCATGTGTGTTTCTGGATTGATCTGCCGGTGGATAAACAGCTTCTGCTGGATCTGTGCGTGTCAGCGGTTTGTGGTTGAAGTGTTGCTGCATTTTTCCTCCTGCTAATCAGAAGCTCACAATCTTCATCTTTATCTCCATATTACAGTTTTTTACGATTGCTAAGCAGCAGTGAGCGCAACTGGAGTCACGTGCAAAACTCTAACTACAGTCTGCAATACCAACATCACCTGAGCTGAACATTCACATCACCTGCAAAACCCATTCCAACAACACAACTCTGAACACACGCCTCAAAACAGCTCATGCAGCCAAACACTGTACACAACCCTCACTGAGATAACACACACACACACACACACAACCCTCACTGAGATACACACACTGCACAACCCTCACTGAGATACACACAACCCTCACTGAGATACACACACTGCACAACCCTCACTGAGATACACACAACCCTCACTGAGATACACACACTGCACAACCCTCACTGAGATACACACAACCCTCACTGAGATACACACACTGCACAACCCTCACTGAGATACACACACTGCACAACCCTCACTGAGATACACACACTGCACAACCCTCAATGAGATACACACACTGCACAACCCTCACTGAGATACACACACTACACAACCCTCACTGAGATAACACACACACACACACACACACACAACCCTCACTGAGATACACACACTGCACAACCCTCACTGAGATACACACACTACACAACCCTCACTGAGATAACACACACACACACACACACACACAACCCTCACTGAGATACACACACTGCACAACCCTCACTGAGATACACACACTGCACAACCCTCACTGAGATACACACACTGCACAACCCTCACTGAGATACACACACACACACACACACACACTACACAACCCTCACTGAGATACACACACTGCACAACCCTCACTGAGATAACACACACTGCACAACCCTCACTGAGATACACACACTGCACAACCCTCACTGAGATACACACAACCCTCACTGAGATACACACACTGCACAACCCTCACTGAGATACACACACTGCACAACCCTCACTGAGATACACACACTGCACAACCCTCAATGAGATACACACACTGCACAACCCTCACTGAGATACACACACTACACAACCCTCACTGAGATAACACACACACACACACACACACACAACCCTCACTGAGATACACACACTGCACAACCCTCACTGAGATACACACACTGCACAACCCTCACTGAGATACACACACTGCACAACCCTCACTGAGATACACACACTGCACAACCCTCACTGAGATACACACACTGCACAACCCTCACTGAGATACACACACTGCACAACCCTCACTGAGATACACACACTGCACAACCCTCACTGAGATAACACACACACACACACACACACAACCCTCACTGAGATACACACACTGCACAACCCTCACTGAGATACACACACTGCACAACCCTCACTGAGATACACACACTGCACAACCCTCACTGAGATAACACACACACACACACAACCCTCACTGAGATACACTCACTGCACAACCCTCACTGAGATACACACACTGCACAACCCTCACTGAGATACACACACTGCACAACCCTCACTGAGATACACACACTGCACAACCCTCACTGAGATACACACACTGCACAACCCTCACTGAGATACACACACTGCACAACCCTCACTGAGATACACACACTGCACAACCCTCACTGAGATACACACACTGCACAACCCTCACTGAGATACACACACTGCACAACCCTCACTGAGATAACACACACTGCACAACCCTCACTGAGATACACACACTGCACAACCCTCACTGAGATACACACACTGCACAACCCTCACTGAGATAACACACACTGCACAACCCTCACTGAGATACACACACTGCACAACCCTCACTGAGATAACACACACACACACACACACAACCCTCACTGAGATACACACACTGCACAACCCTCACTGAGATACACACACTACACAACCCTCACTGAGATAACACACACACACACACACACACAACCCTCACTGAGATACACACACTGCACAACCCTCACTGAGATACACACACTGCACAACCCTCACTGAGATACACACACTGCACAACCCTCACTGAGATACACACACTGCACAACCCTCACTGAGATACACACACTGCACAACCCTCACTGAGATAACACACACACACACACACACACACACACAACCCTCACTGAGATACACACACTGCACAACCCTCACTGAGATACACACACTGCACAACCCTCACTGAGATAACACACACACACACACACACACACACACACAACCCTCACTGAGATACACACACTGCACAACCCTCACTGAGATACACACACTGCACAACCCTCACTGAGATACACACACTGCACAACCCTCACTGAGATACACACACTGCACAACCCTCACTGAGATAACACACACTGCACAACCCTCACTGAGATACACACACACACACACACACACACACACACACACACACACACACACACACACACACACACACACACACACACACTGCACAACCCTCACTGAGATACACACACTGCACAACCCTCACTGAGATACACACACTGCACAACCCTCACTGAGATACACACACTGCACAACCCTCACTGAGATACACACACTGCACAACCCTCACTGAGATAACACACACACACACACACACAACCCTCACTGAGATACACACACTGCACAACCCTCACTGAGATAACACACACTGCACAACCCTCACTGAGATACACACACTGCACAACCCTCACTGAGATACACACACTACACAACCCTCACTGAGATACACACACTGCACAACCCTCACTGAGATAACACACACTGCACAACCCTCACTGAGATACACACACTGCACAACCCTCACTGAGATACACACACTGCACAACCCTCACTGAGATACACACACTGCACAACCCTCACTGAGATACACACACTGCACAACCCTCACTGAGATAACACACACACACACACACACAACCCTCACTGAGATACACACACTGCACAACCCTCACTGAGATAACACACACTGCACAACCCTCACTGAGATACACACACTGCACAACCCTCACTGAGATACACACACTGCACAACCCTCACTGAGATACACACACTGCACAACCCTCACTGAGATACACACACTGCACAACCCTCACTGAGATAACACACACACACACACACACAACCCTCACTGAGATACACACACTGCACAACCCTCACTGAGATAACACACACTGCACAACCCTCACTGAGATACACACACTGCACAACCCTCACTGAGATACACACACTGCACAACCCTCACTGAGATACACACACTGCACAACCCTCACTGAGATACACACACTGCACAACCCTCACTGAGATAACACACACTGCACAACCCTCACTGAGATACACACACTGCACAACCCTCACTGAGATACACACACTGCACAACCCTCACTGAGATAACACACACTGCACAACCCTCACTGAGATACACACACTGCACAACCCTCACTGAGATAACACACACTGCACAACCCTCACTGAGATACACACACACAGACACACACACACACACACACACACACACACACACACACACACACACACACACACACACACACACACACACACACTGCACAACCCTCACTGAGATACACACACTGCACAACCCTCACTGAGATACACACACTGCACAACCCTCACTGAGATACACACACTGCACAACCCTCACTGAGATAACACACACACACACACACACACACACACAACCCTCACTGAGATACACACACTGCACAACCCTCACTGAGATACACACACACACACACACACACAACCCTCACTGAGATACACACACACACACACACACACACAACCCTCACTGAGATAACACACACACACACACACACACACACACAACCCTCACTGAGATAACACACACTGCACAACCCTCACTGAGATACACACACACACACACACACACAACCCTCACTGAGATACACACAACCCTCACTGAGATACACACACTGCACAACCCTCACTGAGATAACACACACACACACACACACAACCCTCACTGAGATACACACACTGCACAACCCTCACTGAGATACACACACACACACACACACACAACCCTCACTGAGATACACACAACCCTCACTGAGATACACACACTGCACAACCCTCACTGAGATAACACACACACACACACACACAACCCTCACTGAGATACACACACTGCACAACCCTCACTGAGATACACACACACACACACACACACACACAACCCTCACTGAGATACACACAACCCTCACTGAGATACACACACTGCACAACCCTCACTGAGATAACACACACACACACACACACAACCCTCACTGAGATACACACACACACACACACACACAACCCTCACTGAGATACACACACACACACACACACACACACAACCCTCACTGAGATACACACACACACACAACCCTCACTGAGATACACTCACTGCACAACCCTCACTGAGATACACACACACACACACACACACACACACACACACACACACACAACCCTCACTGAGATACACACACACACACACACACACACAACCCTCACTGAGATACACACACACACACACACACACACACACAACCCTCACTGAGATACACACACACACACACACAACCCTCACTGAGATACACACACACACACACACACACACACACACACAACCCTCACTGAGATACACACACACACACACACAACCCTCACTGAGATACACACACACACACACACACACACACACACACACAACCCTCACTGAGATACACACACACACACACACACACACACACACACAACCCTCACTGAGATACACACACACACACACACACACACACACAACCCTCACTGAGATACACACACACACACACACACACACACACACAACCCTCACTGAGATACACACACACACACACACACACACACACAACCCTCACTGAGATACACACACACACACACACAACCCTCACTGAGATACACACACACACACACACACACACACACACACAACCCTCACTGAGATACACACACACACACACACAACCCTCACTGAGATACACACACACACACACACACACACACACACACAACCCTCACTGAGATACACACACACACACACACACACACACACACACAACCCTCACTGAGATACACACACACACACACACAACCCTCACTGAGATACACACACACACACACACACACACACACACACAACCCTCACTGAGATACACACACACACAACCCTCACTGAGAGTAAAAACACTCGCATCAAACACCAATACAGAAAATACAAACTTTTCTTTACAGTTTGAACAATTTCAGTGACTTCATACAAAGCAATATTTTCTTCAAAGAACAGAGTGACATTCTTTCACTATTTACAGTATTTACATTTTTAAAACATAACAATTCTTTAACGTAAATGAAAATCGGCAGTTTGTTTCAATAGTCTGAAGTAATTTACGGATTTACAGTAATGAGAAAAAAGGTAGAAACTAAAAGTACATTCTGTAATTTGAACAAATAATTGAAGCGCTAATCCTGCATCTCTGTAGCATCAGCCACAGGTTTTCATCAGCATCACATCTAATGTTCTCTCTCATGCTCCTGCGGAAGAACCAGGTCTGTAACATTTCCAAATATATCATTATCAGCAGCTCTCTATCTTGATTATCCCACAGTTTTACAGTATTGCACTGGTGACCATAACCATGCCAACAATAGCATTTTCCTGCGCATCTGAAAATAATATTTCTCTTCCTCCTTTGGGTCCTGTTGTAAAAATATGTTACAGTCAAATTTACTGTAATGTATATATGTGTAAATATTCTATAATTGCAATACAAAATAAATTCCTGTAATGTTTTCATCTACTGTAAGGATGTAACTCAACTATTTGTATGCTGGAAAATGATCATGGCAGATGCAGCTGTGGATCTTTGCAGATTGGGTTGCACCCTCAACCCTTCCTCTCTCAATGACAGACCATCATTCATGACACGTCTATAAGTTTAGCACTTATTTCATCTGAAATAACAGCTCTTTGTCTTCTTTGTCTTCCTCCACGGATCCACCCTCTCCCTGCCACCGTTCTCCCTTCACAAACCTTCTGTGAATCTTCTGTGTTCCATTTCCAAAATTAGTCTTTCTGAGCTCTAACTATATTAGGTAGAGCTTAGAAAGACTAATTCATGACTCATATACATATATTTATACATGTGTGTGTGTGTGTTTTCACCTACAAGTCTAAAACACCTGCTTAATTAACCTTTCAGCTGAAATTGCAATCAGCCGTGTTTGAAAGGCACAAGGCTGAAATCTATTTTTTGATTGAAATGTTATATAAATAAATATGTTATAATATTATATATAATGAAATATTATATATTTTTTGAATGATAACAGTTTTGATTGTGTGGTTCACAGTTTTGACATCAGTGTGTTAGCATTTGAACAAAATGCTGTAAGTCTGTAGTGCTGTGCAGGTTGTGGTTACAGTCATGGGATAAGTGTGTAGAGTTTTGAAAACTGTGTACAAGCAATGAAAATGAGCTAGAGTTTGGTCCACATGAACTGCTGCTGTGAGACTGTAGTTAGAGTTTTGCACATGTGACTACAGATCTGCTCACTACTGCTTAGCAATCGTAAAAAACTGTAAACATCTTTACACTGAAATAAAGTGAATCTGTCAACAGTCAAATAAGAGTCACAGGTCAGAGGTCAGATATGATTGACAGCTCACAGCACTAAATAACACACCAGCAGATACTGATATCTAATCAATATTTCACTCTTCTGATATTAGTTTCATTCATTTGAAGATGTAAGATCAGCAGAAGCTTGTTGATGTTGGTGATGTTAAAGGAGCCGGACGTGTGAGTGGAAACTAACTGATGTTGGGGGAGGATTCACACACAACCAGATAAATATCACAGTTCAGCCGCGTTTCAGATCAATCTGAGTGTTTGCACACATTTTAAGAGTGACTATCGTGGGCTTTTCACTGAACCATGAAGAAAATGTTCCTCCAGGTGCTTTTGCTCTGTTTGTGGCGTCTGACGGGTGAGTTTAAATGTGTTTTTATGGCTTCAGTTGTTTCTGTTCTGGATCATGTGATAAATTACTGGATAAATTAGTCAGAGAACATGAACATTCACTGTCAGCGTCGGCAACGACTCAGGAAATAATCAAAGAACATCTTTAATCTAATAATGCACACAATACACAGTAGAATCATGAGGAGAAACATAAGCGCGAAACACAGACGATACCGGACGATGAACGCAACAGAACTCAGGGTTTAAATAACAGGTAGAAACGGGAAGAACAGAGACGGATCTGGGATTAATGAACGAATGATAGAGAACAGAAACAAGTGGATACAGAGCAACCAGAGAGAAAACTAAACCTGAACACAACAAACATCTTACAGTTCGTCTCAGATACAAATAACTATGATTAACATTAGAGTTAAAGAGTCTTTTTCCATTTTTGTTCCATATAATAATGTATTTCTCTTTTCATTCATCATCTTTTGTCTTTGTTCAGCAGAATATTATTAATTGCACTATTAAATGATTAAATGTCACGGAACATGATGGTAGGACTCAAATGCTGGGGTGAAGGATTTATTTACAATAACAAAATAAAGAAACATGTACAAAAGAACAACCCACGAGGGGGGAAAAACATTAACTCAAACATAATTCTTGACAATAACATAAACTAACCAGGAAGCAAGACAGGACCAGTCATCTAGGAACTCGGGAAACCAAAGAGCATGTAAGACAACGACACCGCACAGGACAGCAAACACACCAGGATTAAATAGGGCACAAGAGGGAAGGTAGTGATGAGACACAGCTGGGAATGATTAAGGGAAACAAGGAGGCGGGGCAGACACTAACGAGAGACAAACACATGGGAGAGAGAGAGCAGTGCCACGGTTCTGTCTACTAGAACACTAATAACACTGGAAACAGAGACAGAACCGTGACACTACCCCCCCCTCTAAGGAACGCCACCTGGCGTTCCAACATGAAACAAAAACCCAACACCGACATCACCAAGCATAATACACAAGACAGGGGATTGCAGGAATACAGAACACCAGGGAAGGGAGGGAGGGAGAAAAATCAGGCCAATCAAAACCAGAGAAACAAAGGGTCCACAACCTAGGAAGCAAAATCAACAGAAAATACAAAGTCCAGGAAGGGGCAGGTGGAATGAGCCAAGGTGACTCGACCAGGGCTGGGTTCCAGGCAGAGGGCCAGGGGGGAACTGGCGAATTGAGCCAGGGTGGCTCAAGGGGATCCGGGGTCCCGGCAAGCCACCAGGGCGGAGCGGGAGGGGTAAGCCAGGCAGGCTTCAGCTGGTCCATGGTCCCCCCAGGCAGAATCAGGCAGGGCCGGAGGGTCCGGCGGGTCTGGCAGGGCCGGAGGGTCAGACCGCAAGAGCTCAGGCAGGACTGGAGGGTCAGGCCAGGCCAGAGAGTCAGGAGGCAAGAGTTTAGGCGTGGCCGGTAAGGCGAGGCGCGCACGGGGCGCCGGCAGGGCGAGCAGTCTCGGTGGCGCCGGCAGGGCGAGCCGTCTCGGTGGCGCCGGCAGGGCGAGCCGTCTCGGTGGCGCCGGCAGGGCGAGCCGTCTCGGTGGCGCCGGCAGGGCGAGCAGTCTCGGTGGCGCCGGCAGGGCGAGTAGTTTGGGGGCAGCCTCCGGGACTGACGGTTCGGAGGAGGTCCTTTTCCTCCTCCTCCTCCGCTTACGACGACGTTGAGTAGGCTCTGGGACGGCGGCCTCCTGCCCGGCAGCGGGCTCTGGGACGGCGGCCTCCTGCCCGGCAGCGGGCTCTGGGACGGCGGCCTCCTGCCCGGCAGCGGGCTCTGGGACGGCGGCCTCCTGCCCGGCAGCGGGCTCTGGGACGGCGGCCTCCTGCCCGGCAGCGGGCTCTGGGACGGCGGCCTCCTGCCCGGCAGCGGGCTCTGGGACGGCGGCCTCCTGCCCGGCAGCGGGCTCTGGGACGGCGCCGGTGGCGGGAAGGGATGCTCTCTTTCTCCTTCTCCCAGTGCGAGGGCGTGGCACTGTGGTATCCCTGGATAACTCTGGGGGAACTAATGCCGCCAGAACCTCTTCTGGTGTTGGAACGGTAGGGGGTGAGACAAGGTAATCCACAAAATCCCAAAAGTCCAACCGTTCCAGCCCCTTCATACTCCACCAACAAAGGGGCTCGTCAAGGGCGCTGTTGAAGTGATCCTTGAGAGCCGCGTCGTTATAGTCCAACCCTACTGCAGCATAAGCAAACTCCTGCGCAAAAGTTCTTAGTTCTGCCCCACGTTGGCGAAGGGAGTTTAATATTTTATACCGCATTCTGGGGTGTCTGGAGGCTAGTGGAGAATGAAAATCCTCTCCCCGCTGAGTCCTCAGTGGCGGTGTCGTTCTGTCACGGAACATGATGGTAGGACTCAAATGCTGGGGTGAAGGATTTATTTACAATAACAAAATAAATAAACATGTACAAAAGAACAACCCACGAGGGGGGAAAAACATTAACTCAAACATAACTCTTGACAACAACATAAACTAACCAGGAAGCAAGACAGGACCAGTCATCTAGGAACTCGGGAAACCAAAGAGCATGTAAGACAACGACACCGCACAGGACAGCAAACACACCAGGATTAAATAGGGCACAAGAGGGAAGGTAGTGATGAGACACAGCTGGGAATGATTAAGGGAAACAAGGAGGCGGGGCAGACACTAACGAGAGACAAACACATGGGAGAGAGAGAGCAGTGCCACGGTTCTGTCTACTAGAACACTAATAACACTGGAAACAGAGACAGAACCGTGACATTAAAAGTATTTTATTGAAGCTTCATCAAACCAACATCAAGAGATTTTAAAGTTTTGATCTGTGAAAAACTCTGTTCATCAGGAGTTACTGGAGAGACTGTGTTTGTGAAAGTGACAGTGCAAGTGATGGAGGGAAAATCAGTGACTCTAAACTCTCGTCTTACTGAAATAAAGGATGATGATGTGATTCAGTGGAAGTTTGGACCTGAAAACACTGTAATCGCTGAAATCAATAAACAGAGCAACAGCTTCACTGTAAATGATGATGTTCTTGATGGGAGATTCAGAGACAGACTGAAACTGGACAATCATACTGGATCTCTGACCATCACAAACACCTCAATCAAACATGCTCGATATTATAAACTACAGAGAAACAGTGAGACGATCAATGATTTTAATCTCGCTGTCATGGGTGAGTTAAATATCAGTTTCACCTGTTTTATATTGTAATTATTACAAACATACAATTATTAATCAAAACTATTTATTTCAAATTTAAATTTAAATCCACTAACTTTTGTAAATGATCAACTTTATCTGAGATGAAACCTGGTTTCTGTTTGTTCTGTGTGTTTGATGATCCAGTTGAAATATCAGTGATGGAGGGACAATCTGTGACTCTAAACCCTGATATCACTGAAATAAAGGATGATGATGTGATTCAGTGGATGTTTGGACCTCAAAACACTGTAATCGCTGAAATCAATAAACAGAGCAACAGCTTCACTGTAAATGATGATGTTCTTGATGGGAGATTCAGAGACAGACTGAAACTGGACAATCATACTGGATCTCTGACCATCACAAACACCACAATCAAACATGCTGGAGATTATGAACTAGAGATCAACAGAGAGTGGATTCTGAGTTTCAGTCTCACTGTCATTGGTGAGTTCAAAACCTTTACATCTGTTTCTTAATGACCAAATTGAAATGAATTCACACACTATTTAGTTTTGCTGTTTTATAATATTGTTTATTTCTACTTTAAATATGAATCTATTTCTTACTTTCATACATAAGTTTAAAATGTTAAATATTATCTCATGTGTTTTTCATGTGATTATATCACCTTATTATTTCCATGGTGACGCATCATCACAATATTGCCGTATAACAGATGTATCGCTTTTATGCAGTTTCTACAGTTTCTACAGTTTTAAATAAGCTAATTATATTTGCAGCAGGAGAAATTATCAGTTTATTTCAAGTGTGTTAATAATTCATTAATTTGAAATCTGACATTGTGGAACAACTAATTTTGTGCTAAATATATTTTAGTTATAATTAATTTATAGTACAGTATAACTTTAAGTTTATTTAATGTACTTTTGTTTGATAAATTGGAACATCTTCAAATATTCTTAGTGCATTTTCAATAAAGGCACAATTATACGTTTGATAGGTGATATTAAAGTGAATTTTAATTATGTTATAAGTTCATTATAAATGTATTATGAGCGTCTTCAAAACACACAAACAATAAACTACAAGTATATTTTTTTACAGGTTATAGTTTATGATCAGATCCTTTGTTTATTCCAAATACTAAAAATTGCACATGTTGTAAATAAAGACAAGACTCAGGCGGGTTAGGATCTATTTGCAGTTTATTTGAGATAAACAGAGTCAGTGGTACAAACAGGCTGAGGTTGAAATACCAGGTAAACAGCAACGTCCAGGGCAGAGAGAATGGTCAGAAACAGGCAGAAGGTCAGAATCCAGAGAACAGGCGAACAACAAACAGGAGGCAGGCAGAATACAGTCATGAACGATGAGCAAGGCAGAGTTAATACACGGGCAAAGGAAAACACAGAGTAATATAACGCTCAGAATTGTGGCCGGGCAAACAAGACTTCGCACTGATCTGTTGGATGGCCAGGGATAAATAGTCTGTGGGAATGTGTGACAGGTGTGGAGTGATCCGTCCAGGACAGTGGGTGTATGGGAATTGTAGTCCAAGTGAGTTAGAACTCTGGAGAATGAGACCTCCGGTGGCCGCTGGTGGGAACCTCGTTGGTATTTGTGACAATTATACTTTATATATATATATAAAAATTTAAAAAAACTAATGTTAAACAAATGTTGTCAGTATAAATGTGTTGTTTTGCTGATATTTGTGTATTTAAATGTTTGAAACACAAATTAAACTTTCCTTTTTTGAAAACACTGAATAGTTTTGATAAATGACAAACACGTCCGTTTCTAAGTTAAAGCCAAAAAGTGAGAATCCCATTAGGGATGCCGTAAACTGTCTAGAGAGAGATGTAGGAGAGTCGAACACGTCTATACACACTTCCTCTCATGCTGATAGGATGAGGTGTAAAAAGGTGCGGATGACATTAATCCTTTGAACGTGCTCCTCCCGAACTTTATTAAAAACATAATTTAATGACCGTTATCATCTAACAACCCTGATTCTGTTTGTTCTGTGTGTTTGATGATCCAGTGCCCGTGACGGAGGGAGAATGAGTGACTCTAAACTCTGATCTCACTGAAATAAAGGATGATGAACAGATTCTGTGGAGGTTTGGACCTGAAAACACTAAAATAGCTGAAATCAATAAACAGAGCAACAGCTTCACTGTAAATGATGATGTTCTTGATGGGAGATTCAGAGACAGACTGAAACTGGACAATCAAACTGGATCTCTGACCATCACAAACACCACAATCAAACATGCTGGAGAATATAAACTAGTGAGCAACTTGTTCTTCAGGTCTTCTTCTATTCGTCTCTCTGTCTACGGTGAGTTAAATATCAATGTTTTATTTATTACAGTTAGATCTTGTCAAGAATAATTTGTTCAAATGACTAATTACTTTCTTTTTTACATTAACAGCAGGTTTATATTTAACTTTACATTAAATAGTTTTTTATTGTTCCTCTTCTGATGATCTTGGTTCCTCTGGATGTTTCTTCCTCGTCTGCTTGAATATCTTCACTCCTCCTCATTTCTCTGTATTCTCTCATGTTTTCAGCTCCTCTGTCTGTTCCTGTCATCAGCAGTAACTCTTCACACTGCTCTTCATCATCATCATCATGTTCATTGGTGTGTTCAGTGGTGAATGTGAGTCATGTGACTCTCTCCTGGTTGAATGGCAGCAGTTTATTGTCCAGCATCAGTGCGTCTGATCTCAGCATCAGTCTCTCTCTTCCTCTGGAGGTGGAATATCAGGATAAAAACAGCTACAGCTGTGTGCTGAACAATCCCATCAGCCACCAGACTCAACATCTGGACATCACTCAGCTCTGCACTCACACATGTGCAGGTACGGCAGCAATGCTGATATTAGTGGATGAGCTGATATGAGCGTTGATTGGCTGAGCTGATCTCACTTTGATGTTGTTCTTCCTCAGTTCACTGCTGTGGTCCGACTGAACTTGTGATCCGATTGGTTCTCTCTGTTCTGGTGGGCGTGGCTATTATCCTGCTGGTGGTTTATGACGTCAGATCCAGAAGAGCTGAACGAGATTAAGCACGGATTCACACATCAGGTACGACTGATGATGTCATTTCCTCAAACTGGGTTTGCATTCATGAATATCTGTGAAATATATTAATCTATGGCTTTATATTTTCATGTTTTTCAGGAAATGCTTAAATCTAAAGCAGAACGCTGAACTTTAAAATGATCTTCAAGTGTGTTTTTGTTCTCCTACTGTTTCGTCATAATAAACACTGATGATTATTTTAGTGTCAGAGTTTTAATAATCCAATTTAAAAGACTTTATTGTTTATATTTTGCTCAGATAAGAGACACAGATCTCACTTTATTACTGCTGTATATTTGCCATCTGTATTTTCTTGCTTTTATCAATAAAGTTTTCTCACTCTGATATTCAAGAGTCTCTCTTATTCCTGGAGGAAAACAAACTGTATGTATATTACATATATTTCAGCATACGCACCTTTATCTCTATATTTTTACAGTCACTTCTTATATCTGTAAAATATTTATATATATATATTAACAATTTGTGTTTTTTTGTAAAATATGCTGGTATAACCAACACAGCTAAAACATTATTTATTTGTATATAGATATTGTGACATTCACCATCACCTAGGACTATCATTTTGCCCCTTGTTCACGTTGTTTTGTTTTCAGTTCCTTCAGTCACTCATTTGTTTCCATGGCCACAGATCATCACTGATTAATTATCACAGGTGTTTGTCTTTTGGTTCATCACAGTTAGTATATTTAATCCTCCTTGTGCACTCCTTAGTTGTCAGTTATCGTTAATGTTTCGCGTGTGTTTGTTTCTCAGTGTTGTTTTACGTTAATAAAACTTTCTCATGGAATCTTCCGAGTATTCATGCCTTCGTCACACACGGATTCATGACAGATATATACGTTACTTTTTTTCTACAAAAGTTATGTTCGTGTTGCAGTTTTTCATGTAGCATTGTGAATATTTTCCTTTATTTACACCCTATCCCTACTTGATTTTTAAATTAATTACTTATTTACTTAATTACTTAAATTAATTACTTATTACTTATTCTAAAGTTAATTATTTATGCATTTGCATTGTAATAAATAATATGTGATTATAATAAAGTCTTTCAGTGTCAATCTATGCGCCATTTTTGTAAAAAACAAAATGAGTTGAGTAAATTTATAGAAACCTTTCATGTAACATGTACTCATATAGCAGACAAATATTCATTCTGTCTCCTGCTGCAGGTTGGGTTCTTGCCACTTTCACATCTGGCTTGCTTAGTTGGGGACACTTAACACTTAATATTCATCAATATTATTGATTGTCCTGCTCTTCTAGAGCTGCTCTACAGCCAAAACTTTGTTGCATTGTTTTCCTGTTATCAGTGTAAAGCTGATTTAAAACAATCATTATTGTAAAAAGCGCTATATAAGTAAAGGTGACTTGACAAATGTCATTAAAAGATAAAACGACATTAAAGAAACTTGAATAATCTGATAACTATAAGAATACCTGCCATGTAATACTTTGTGGACACACTTTTTTAACATTCCTCTGTCCATTCAGAGAATTTCACTGTGAAACGTATAATTTCTTTCCAGATGCAACTGTAAAAACTTGATATAATAGAAGATTCTTACACTGTTTACACAATCAGCAGGGATTACAAACTCTTCCATATTCATGATTATGGGTGGAGCGATATGATTAAAAGACTTCAGTGAAAGTGAAAATAGACAGATGAACAGGAACCTTCATCTAACAACAGCATTTCATTCCAGAAACTCTGAAACCTTCATCCAGATCTAATATTTACAGGTAAGTGATGGAAATGTAAGAGATTGTTCAGTAGTTCGGAAGCATGAAGCAGCAACATTGTTGGTAAAAGTACAATATTTCAAATCTTTATTTTTTTGGCTGTAAATCAGTCACAGTTGAAAGCAATTGAACTGGTGACAGAAAGAAGGAATAAAAAATCAGAATGATGATTTTTCAAGTAAACGTCACAAGTCCAGTCCGCTGGCTCAGCATGTTAGTTTTGTTTTTTTTAAACAGCAATAACTTCAAAATAACTCGCCCAAAAAAATCTCAACAGTATTACTGCTAAGCTGATAATATTTTACAAGCTTCTTTTACATTATTTTCGCTTACTATTGAGCACTGATATAAAAGCCGTCACAATTTGAGTTACACCCTGAAAAAGGAACTGCATGTTCAAAATTAACTTTCCTTTTGAGTTTTTCATCAGGAAGACATAAAACTTCTCAGTCATGTGTTTAATTTCTCTTCCCTTTTTGGGCAGTTGTGGCCTTTTGGTTAGAAAGTTGAATTTGTAATGCGAAGGTCACAGGTTTGAGTCTCAGAACCAGTGGGAAATGTTGATGGGGTCTGTGTTCAAGGTGTGTGTGTTCAATACTCACTGCAGTGTGTTCTATGTTCTTTGGATGTCTACAACATACACTCCTTTCATTCACCTCTCTTGAGTTTTCTGGGAATCTGTGGTTGTGGCGAGCAGGGTGGGGTCGAGGGACTGTGGGAGCATCACGAGAGCTGGTGGCATGATTGGTAATGAGCGTCACCTGCTCTCGTAACGCTCCCACGGTCCCTCGACCCCACCCTGCTCGCCACAGTGGTGTATTGCAGCAGTCTCTCCAACCCAAACACAGTTAAATGTAGTGATAATTTCCCTCAGACACTTCAGTCTTCTGATGTTGAAGACTCGGCTGCACCTTCGAGGGTGTTTGTCATGTCTGAGTTTGATGATAAGTCCCCCCCCCTGTCCTGAGCACTCGCGCTTGAATGATTGTTATCTGAAGTCAGAGCACATCTTCTTTCCTAAGCTCTGTAAGTATACTTTGTTCGTAGTGGTGATGGTTTAGAGTGCCATCTCTACCTTTTAGGATCACCAACTCTGCCAGTATGACACGTTTCAGGAACGCACAGCTTCCCCATCTGCCTCAAGCCAGTTTCAGTCGAAAATCAGAAAAGTGGTCCTAGGACATATTTCATTTTCCACAGCAGTCCTCTTAGGACAGATGCATATGCATATGCTTTGTTTGCTCCAGTTGTTATGATGACGAGCTCTGCACTTCCCCCTCTGGCCACAGGAGGGAGCTATCACACTTATACTGACACACACACACTACATTTCCCACAAGCCCATACAAACCCATGTTTGTATCATGCCTGTTGTTCTGTTTCTGACCCTGCTGCTACCCGTTACCGATTCTGTCTGCCTGCACCGAACTTTGCCTGGATTATCGTTGTTGAATGTTGTCCTGACTCATCCGCCTGCATGACCATTCTTATTAAAGACACACTAATGGATCCCTGCCTGTGAGTCCTTTTGTTACACCAGTGAAGTAAAATAAACATTTCTTTACGTTTTGAACACGTTTGTTTTGAAATGAATAAGATGAACTTAAAAGGACTGTTGAGTCCAAAATAAGTTAAACTGCTTATGCAAAAGAGCTGATACAATGAGGGAACGAGTAGTGCTACCATTACATGTTTGTTATATATCATTTTTATTTAACTGAAAATCAGTTTTATTAAAAATGTAAAGTCTCAGGACTAGAAGTTAAAGGCTTAGTGGTGGAGGCACTTCCTGTCAGAAACTGCAGTCACGAATGGCTATTTTGATGGTTCATGGTTTAAGTCTTAAAATTCCTCAGTGTACAGAACTATTATGAAAATGCCTCTCTTCAGCAATGTTGGTTTTGTTTTGTCAGGCATGGCTTCCTCCAGCGGTCCAGCACTAAATGAGGAGCTCCAGTGCTCCATCTGTCTGGAAGTGTTCAGTGATCCAGTCACCACTCCATGTGGACACAACTTCTGCAGATCCTGCCTGAGCAAGTGCTGGACGAACACACAGTCCTGCTTCTGTCCTCTCTGTAAAGAAAGATTCAGCAAAAAACCTGATCTCAAGGTTAATACAATACTTAGAGATGTTGCGCAACACCTTAAGGAGAAGCTCAATCTAGGAGAATCTGTGGTGTTTTGTGATTTTTGTGATGAAAGAAAGCAGAAAGCAGTGAAATCCTGCCTGACGTGTCAAAGCTCTTACTGTGACTCTCATCTGGAGCCTCATCACAGAGTCCAGCGTCTAAAGAAACACACACTGATCAATGCTGTGGAAAACCTGGAGGATTATATATGCCAGAAACACGAGAGACCTCTGGAGCTGTTCTGCAGAGATGATCAGACGTGTGTGTGTCTGTTCTGCACTGAAGGAGAACACAGGACTCACTACATTATTTCTATAGAGGAGGAGAGTCGAGAGAAGAAGGTAAAAAGTACAAACTAAACACTTTAAGCTTTATAACCTTTTAACAATCGGTCTTATCAATTGACTTACACATGCTAAAAATGTAGCCGGATTAAACTGTATGAGTTTTGGAGTGTTTAAACATACAGGACGACAACAGAAATAAAGTCAAATAAAAGAAGTATTTTTTCAATGAATGCAAGGAACTTAAAACAACACAATAAAACTAGAATAACTAAGACCATTAAAATATATAGGCCATTTTCATCATTTCCTAAAACGCTCAATAAGAAACCTAGTGCACTCACCTAAAGGATTGTTAGGAACAGCTGTTCAATTTCTCATTAATGCAATGATCTAATCAATCAATCACATGGCAGTTGCTTCAATGCATTTACGGGTTGGTCCTGCTCAAGACAATCTCCTGAACTCCAAACTGAATGTCAGAATGGGAAAGAAAGGTGATTTAAGCAGTTTTGAGCGTGGCATGGTTGTTGCTGCCAGACGGGCCGGTCTGAGTGTTTCACAATCTGCTCACTTACTGGGATTTTCACACACAACCATTTCTAGGGTTTACAAAGAATGTGTATGCGGCAGTCCTGTGAGAGAAAATGTTTTGTTGATGCTAGAGGTCAGAGGTCATGGGCCGACTGATTCCAGCTGATAGAAGAGCAACTTTGACTGAAATTACCACTTGTTACAGTCGGCAGCAAAGCATTTGTGAAGCCACAACACGCACAACCTTGAGGCGGATGGTACCTCTCATCTCCACTACAAATAGGAAAAAGCGGCTACAATTTGCAGAGTGAGAACATGGATCTATCATGCCTTGTTACCACTGTGCAGGCTGGTGGTGGTGGTGTAATGGTGTGGGGGATGTTTTCTTGGCACACTTTAGGCCCCTTAGTGCCAATTGGGCATCAGAAAACACTTTAATCAGAAAAGCAGAAACAAAACTGCACACTCTTAGTGCATAATTCGGAACAGGGAGCATGGAAGGCAGCATCCACACACAAACATGACATGAAACAGTTTCAACAATCGACAATCACATAGGAACACAGGAGGGTATTTAACACACATTAGGGACACCTGACAGCACTTGATGAGGTAATTGAACACGACAGGTGACACAAGGGCCCAGAAGTAGAACATGATGAGACTGTGATAACACGAAAGACTGTGACAATTTCAAATTAATTTGTTGTTTAAATAAGATCGTTTTTTTCAGAGGAAGAAGTTTTTTGTTGTTCTCTGTATGTAGAATCAGCTGATTCAGACACAGACTGACGTTCATCAGATGATCCAGGACAGAATGAAGAAGATTCAAGAGATCCAGCACTCAGTAGAGATGAGAAAAGTGAGTGGAAGTTAAAACATTGTAAAATTGTTCTGTTTAATGTTTGTAACACTGTTCTTTGTTCGGGGAGGAAGGAGGCAGGAACCGGAAGACATTCAACATACTTTAATGATCAATTAAAACATAAATACAAAATAAACGTAATGACGGTAGTCCCTCACCGATGACTGCCGCCCACACAAACACAAAACACAACATAACTCCAGGCCTAGTCCTCTCTCGTCCTTCACTGTCATCGCTCCTCCTTTTATGCCTCCGCTCCTCTTGTGACGTTCCCACGGTCCCTCGACCCCGCCCTGCTCATCACAATGTTCTTCCTGTTTCCCCATGTCATTATCGTCATTATTACTAGTCCAGCTTTGACCACTATTTCTAGTTGCTTTGATTCAATTTGAAATCTCCTCACCTTTATCTTGCTTACACAAATGCAACCCGGGTGTTTTTTTTAATCATTATACATTTTTTATTTATTATTCAATTAATGCATTATAATATTTCAAACTGCTTACTAAATGTTCTTAAATGGATAAAATGTAATAGATTAATCTGCTAATTGATCTCATTCATCAGAGTAACACAGAGAAAGAAAAATCCTCTGGCATTGAGCTCTTCACTGATCTGATCCACTCCATTGAGAAATGTCAGTCTGAGATGCTGAAGACGATGGAGGAAGAGCAGAAAGCAGCAGAGAAACAGGCTGAAGATCTCATTAAAGAGTTGCAGCAGGAAATCACTGATCTGAAGAGGAGAAACACTGAGATGGAGCAGCTCTCACACACTGATGATCATCTCCACCTCATACAGGTCTGTGAACATCAGTCTCATCAGTGATCATATACTAAATTACAGGACAAACTCTCTGTTACCAAACCTGATGAACTGATACTCCTTTCTATTTGTACCAGTCTTTTAGAAGTTATACAATATGTTTTGTGTCTTTCTTTACTCGCTGGTTCCTCATGTTCTCTCCCATTGTCAGTCCAAACAGCTGTTTTGTAATCACTCACCTTGTTCATCTTGCCAGCTGTGTCATGTTTCCCTCATCATCCTCTGTGTGTATCAGGGGTCGGAAACCTTTTTGTCTGAGAGAGCCATATACCCAGATTATTTTTTGATGGGTAGCTGTGTAGACTCATATACCTGTCGATCGATCTGTCGGGGGGGTATGGCGGCATGATCTGCCTGTCCTCCTATTGCAGAAGTAGCGGAGCAATCGATCGGTCGACGAGGGGGGGGAGGGGGGGCGTCAGCGTCAAAAGAGCCATATGCTGTCATCAAAAGAGCCATATATGGCTCACGAGCCATAGGTTCCTGACCCCTGGTGTATATCAACCCTGTGTTTCCCCTCATCATCCTCTGTGTAGACTCCACTTCCCCTGTCATCCTCTCGAAGCTAACGTGTGTGGTGCGTTGCTGGCTGTAAGTCTGTTTTTTTAAACACTTACCTTTTTTGATGGCGGATACACAGTCTTTTAGGCGTTGTGTCACTCCCTGCCAACGTTTTATCACGGGCAGTGATACACACGCTCTCTGTGTCACATGTTTGGGCAAGGACCATGCACGCTCAGCGTGATGTTTGCGGCTGCCGCTGCGCACTCTCCGCTCACGCCTGGCAGTTTTTGAGGGAACTGCTCAGGCTCGCAGTCCTCGTGGGTCTGGCCCCGCTGAAGCTGAGGCTCAGCGGCGGTCGCGCTCATGGGGATCGCAACTGGATTTAGCAGTGGGGCTGGAGACGGGTGATGCCTTTTCTCCTCCCTTACTCAGGAATCGGAAGCACACCATGCGGTGGTTACTTACGACCTGGGTGAGGACGCAATACTGAACCTCCCCAGTTCTGAGGAGCTGGAGGTGAACATCATGTATATCATCAGCCTCAGCCTCACCCATGTTTGAGGAGCTGCTTGAGGTTGTGACTCAGGCAACGGCGAGGCTCGGTCTCGAGTGGCCAGCCGAGCCGAGGGACGCTCGTCCTAAGAGTAGGCTGGATGGGCGCTACCTACTGGTAGTGCGTTTCCTTCATGGCACTCTGAGGCTAAGGCCTGTGGTACGTTCTCGGGTGCTGCCCTGGGATCTTTCCCTGGTACTCCAGGTTCTGTCCCAGGCACCCTTTGAGCCGCTTGAGAACATCTCAGAGAAGTTCCTCACCCTTAAAATGGTGTTCCTTTTGGCTATCTCCTCCTTTAAGAGGGTTGGCAACCTTCAGGCCCTCTCAGTGGCCCCCTCCTGTCTGGAGTTTGCTCCCGACCTGGCGAAAGCCTTTCTCTTTCCCAGACCGGGATACATCCCTAAAGTGCTTTTGAGCCCTGCTCGTCACACTATACTGCAGGCCTTATGTCCTCCACCTTTTCTCGATCATGACCAGGAGTCCAAGAACAAGGTCTGTCCAGTGCGAGCACTGAACACCTACGTCCGCAGAGCTGCCCTATGGCGTAGGTCAGACCAACTCTTTGTATGCTTCGGAGCTCCTAAGGGAGCTCCAGCATCAAAACCAACTCTGAGCAGGTGGATAGTCGAGATTATCTCCCTGGCTTATGATCTGGCAGGACAGCAGTGTCCTCTGCATGTCCGCGCCCACTCTACTAGGAGCATGGCTACCTCTAAAGCTTTCTTCGCAGGGGCTCCCCTTGCTGATATTTGCGATGCGGCTGGCTGGTCCTCACCGCATACCTTTATTAGGACCTACCAACTAGACCTTAACCCTGCTGTGGGAACTTTGGCCCTTTCGTAGTGAGCTACGTTAGCTTGGCCTACTCCGTGCGCTGAGGCAGCGTGGATATTCCTTGTTCCCATATGTGTTTGACGCAGTGCAAGTTCCCTTCACAGGGAACGTCTCAGGTTACTTACGTAACCCTAGTTCCCTTAGAGGGAACGAGACACTGCGTCTCGTAGCCTCAGCTCCTGCGCATGCCGGCTTGTTTCAGACACTGGTCAAGCTGAGGCTTCCGGGTCACGGCGTGCTCTATATAATCCTGGCTCATGATATCACCCTCGGCGACGTGCACTCGAACACCTGGTTTTCATTGCGCTTCAAGAGACAATCACGCTAAGGCGTTCCCATATGCGTTCGACAATGTCTCGTTCCCTCTAAGGGAACCAGGGTTACGTAAGTAACCTGAGATGTTTTCCCTCATCATCCTCTGTATATTTCAACCCTGTGTTTCCCCTCAGTCTTTGTCCATTGTCGTCATTAGTAGCGTCTGTTTGAAATTTGTGCGATTTTGTTTGTTATTGTGGACTTCAGTTTTGAGTTTATTATTAAAAGCCTTTTGGGTTTATTTTCTGTCTTCATCTACACAGCCATAAGTTGAGACACAAAAGAGACAATTTGAGAAATTTGAGTAATAAAGTCAAATTTGAAAAATGGGTTAACTGTGTTAAACATATGAACTTAGAGAAGAACATATTAACTTCTTGTCTTCTCTCTACTGCTATAGATGTTTTCGTCCCTGTGCAGTCGTCCAAACACCAAGAACTGGACTGAGATCAGAATTGACTCTGATGTGAATGTGAACTCTCTGCATAAAGCTTTGACACAACTGAAGAAAACTCAAGAGAGCCTGAATGAAAAACTCAATCAAACTGGTATGTGATTATTAAATAAATGTCAGTAACCAAGAAAATAAACATTTTCAAGGAACGTTAAGATTAAATCCAATTTAAATTCAGTTTGTAAATGATTATACTGTTTCAAAACTCAACTAACCCTTTCTATGTAAAGTCACAGTCTTGTTGTGTTTACACTCTCATGTTCCACTTCCCGGTCCTATCTGTGTCCTCATATCACCTGTCGTGTTAATCACTTAACTTGTCTAGTCCTGACAGATGTTCCTGATGTGTGTTCTTGTTAAATACTCTCCTGTTTCCCCATGTGATAGTCGATTGTTGAAACTGTTTGAGTGTTTGTTCAGAGTGTCGATGTGGTTTCCTGTCTAAGTTCATGTTCCAAGTAATTCCATGGTTTTGCACAACTAGTGCCGTTTTGAGCCTTTTGGTTTTCCGGTTCTGCGAAATAAACTTAAGTTTGCTGCAACTCTGTGTTCCCTCGTTCCTGCGCATCGCACACTGGACCTCATCGTTACACTATCCATGTAAACACCTGTTAGAGCAGTATTAGTTTAAGAACAAGGAAAGGATGTAAATGATCTGTATACAAACTATGAAAATACATAGTATGTCTAAAAAGAAAGTTTGCACATCATAAGGACAATTAAGAGACTTTAAAGTTCAACACATTTTATTGAATTATTAATAGTAGAGATTTTATAAAAAATAGGGACAACATTTTCCTGCCACTGATGCTGTTTCCTCACTGAAAACCTCACTGAAATTATTGCAGTGAATAATTCATCATTATATTGTCATCTGTGTTTACAGGGTTGACGTTTGTGCAGAAGTTTGCAGGTACAGTGTGATTGGCACATTATCCTTCAACAATACTGTTTATAATCTGCATTATTTACTGTACATCTGAAAATGTTTGTTCTGAAGTTGATTGGTAATGTCTGATCTCTCTCAGTGGATGTGACTCTGGATCCTGAAACAGCAAATCCATATCTCATCATTTCTGATGATGGAAAACAAGCCAGTCGTGGATACATTAAGCAGAACGTCCCAGAAAACCCAAAGAGATTTGATGAGTATTTCTGTGTTCTGGCGAAGGAGGGATTCAGTTCAGGGAGATTTTACTATGAGGTGCAGGGAAAGAAGGGGGATTTAGGAGTGATCAGAGAATCTGTTAACAGGAAGGAGGACAATCCCCCGAGTCCTGATAATGGAGTCTGGATTCTAGGTCTTGTTGAGAATGGATGTGTAGTTTTTGATAATTCACCTATCTCTTTATTTCTGAGAGAGAAACCTGAGAAGGTGGGAGTGTTTGTGGATTATGAGGAGGGTTTGGTCTCTTTTTATGATGTGGAGTCCAGATCTCACATCTACTCTTACACTGGTCAAACTTTCACTGAGAAACTATATCCGTATTTAAGCCCAGCTGATAATGATGAAGATAGCGATGAAGAGAGTGATGAAAAGAGTGATGAAGATAGTGATGAAGATAGTGATGAAGATAGTGATGAAGATAATGATGAAGGTAGTGATGAAGATAATGTGATAAACTCAAACACACTGATCATCACACCTGTCAAGATGAACTGAAAACAAAACGAACAATTTGAATTAACTATGAATGTTCCCTTTTAAGAATATACGAATAAAACCTAAAGATGAATTTGCACAAACCACAATAAAGACATTTTTACTTAAACGTAATGACGGTTTTACAAAATGTGAAACAAGAGAAAAGAAATTGATTTTCAGGCCCTCAAAAACAAAACATCTAGGTTACTAATGTAACCCCCGTTCCCTGCAGGAGGGAACGGAGATGTTACGTCGTACTGATGTCATGGGGTCTCGCCTGGGAGCCCAATCACCTCCAAGTTTTATAAAACGCGCCAATGAACATTGGCTAGTGAGATTTGCATGCCGAGTCCCACCCACCCGGCATACGGGTACAAAGAGGACCGACATTACTCACTTCATTCATATTTTTGCTTCGGAGCCGAGAGAGTATCCCGGCCATTCAGCAGTGGTTCAGGACTGTGGCAGGGGACGTAAAGTCTCCGTTCCCTCCTTCAGGGAACGGGGGTTACATTAGTAACCTAGACGTTCCCTATCAGTCAGTCACGTTCAACGTTATGTCGGACTGATGTCATGGGGTCCCTGTGGAAAACGCCACAGGCACTGAACTGTGTTACGAGTATTGGAGATGCAGATGTTGGCAAGCTATGGCGTGCCCTTAGGCAACTGCTCTCACGTAGTCGTAACCTACCCAGAGCCCCAAGTAAGCCCGAGCTTAGTCCTCCATGCCAGCCGTGATGGAAGAGACAGGACATACTGCGAGGATGGTCAAGCTCGATCAGTGTTGTTAACGCTGGGAAAGCGTCCAATGGGGGACGCTACAGAGACCACACCCTGCCCAGGGGGGAGGTAATGTGCGGTAATACACATATGGACTGACCCGAGGGGCAGTACGACATATGGAAAGTCTCTACGGTAGGTCCTACTCCCAGGGAGGAACACGTACCAAAGAGACCGGCAGAGCAGAACTGCCAAGGGAAAGACACGGGTTTACCAAGAGGGAAACCATATCATGGAGCGTACACATATGAGATTACCAAAAGGGAATCTCGCCATATGGGCATCTAGTCCAGTACAAGGGCTGACCACCGGGGCATGCATACGAGCACTGGGCCTGGCGTCAGACGCCTCCGCCATGTCCGCCAAATCCGGGGGTCTTCCCGTTGGGAAGAACACCACTCAAAGAATAGACTCCACTTCCAGCATGCTGCTACCTCATGGAGGTGGCTCTAGTTTGAAGTGATAGTGTCTACCACTGCCGGTGGTAGGTCACTAGGTCTTCCGCACCCCGTTTGTGGGTCTGGACGGGCTACGTGACCTTCCTGTAGGAGCCCCGGGTTGGACAGGAGGTTTCCGGTCCCACCTGACCTCTTATAGACGCAGGGAGGCACCGTGAAGAGGCCGGCCTGGGAGATGGGGCGTCGAGAAAGCGAACTTTGTCGGCATCCCTCTTAGCCAGGTCTGACCAGCAACAATGTTCCTGGACCACTGGTGTGGACATCATCTGGCCGAGGGCCCACGCCTTGACCGTCAACACCCAGAGGGCGAAGTTGGTCGCAGTGCACGGCTCCTGCAAAAACCCCAGCTCAGAACTATCCTCGTGCTTCTCTTTGAGCTTTGCCAAATGTGCCTGCAGGATGGCCATGGGATGCAGGGGAGAGGCGACCTGTCCAGCGGCACTGCAAGCGTTAGCAGCCAGGGCTGCCATTGTCTTACTTGCCTTGATGGGAGATACCAACAATTCTGCCAGGTGGCAGCACTTTGTGGGCACGAGCGCACCACAAATGCATGCCATTCCTGAGGAATGTCCGCATAACCCTTGGCAGCCCCACCATCGAGGGTAGTGAGAGTGGAGGAGGCAAAAGAGTAGTTTCCAGCAGTAAAATGTGCCTTTCACAACTTTTTGACCTCCTCATGCACCTCCGGGAAGAAAGGGACTGGAGTGGCATGTGGCTATGAACCACACCCCGCCCCCAGAAACCAATCGTACAACCGCGAGCGCTCAGGACAGAGCGGAGAAATCCGCTCCAGCCTGATGCTCACAGCAGCCCGGGAAAGCATAACCATCAACTCCAAATCCGATTCCACACGAGCCACCAGCCCAGAGGGGTGGCGACCCGGCTTCCTCTTCCTCTCTGGAGGACAAAAGCTCACTCTCTGATGCAGCGATCGTCATCCGATCCTCACCCAGAGCACCAAATGAGATGCAAGGTACCTCACGTGAAGGACATGCATGATCATCTAGTAACTCGACGGCACATGGCATGCTAGAGCAGTGGGAGGTTCGTGAGGACAAGCCTGGCGAAAAAGCTCCCACTATTACCCTCAGATCTCTCATGCTAACCATTCCCTCATCTCTACCATTAGAAGCAGAGAGGGGGGTTGCAACAGAGGGGACTCGTGCCTCCGTACTGAGGAAGGAGAGTCGCGATCGCAATGCCAACATGGACATGCTCCCGTAATGAGAGCATGCACCATCCACAAACGTTCTCAAAGCGTGTTGTTTACACAGACACGTGAGACAGCGCTCGTGGCCGTCAGATGAGGTTGGAATCGACCGCATCCAGAAACACACGGACGAAAAGACATCTTGAAGACGCTGATCATCCGTGCTGCTCTTTTAGGGAACTGTTCAACTGAAGCGCCGAGGGGTCAAACGTTGCACTCTGTGTGCACGGCAACTGGTTTTCGTCACACCGCTGAATGCGCCCTTACACCAGTTGAGAGAACCGAAAAGAGCTGTGTGAGAGCAATTAAAATTGCTGTTTGCGTAGATAACTCCTGATGTAGAGGTGATCAGAAAAGAGCGCTCAAAGCTCGCCAACGCTCGGCTCCGAACCAAAGGTATGAATGAAGTGAGTAATGTCGGTCCTCTTTGTACCCGTATGCCGGGTGGGTGGGACTCGGCATGCAAATCTCACTAGCCAATGTTCATTGGCGCGTTTTATAAAACTTGGAGGTGATCGGGCTCCCAGGCGAGACCCCATGACATCAGTCCGACGTAACGTTGAACGTGACTGACTGATAGGGAACATCAACTATAAAGAAATATTTGTTAAAATATCCAGTTAGTTTTAATCACAATTACATTTGAATGGCCACTTTATTAGTCTTTATGTTTCTAATCAACACAATGATTTGTTTGCTTTTAACTTTCATTAATACTTTGCTTTTGCTTTTCAAAACACACATTTTACACAATATGATTTAGTATTATATTTTGAAATTCTAGATTATATACTACATTTCTAATCTCTCCAGTGTTTCTATTGTTATGTTGTAAGAATTTCTGAAGCTGTTTCTTTCTTTTCCCTCCAGTTTACAATGAATTGCTTGTGAAATATTGAGATTTTTGGTTTATATTGTAAAAACTGCAGCATCTGAATAAAGACGAGTGTTCAATTATATAACTGATATCATATTCCTCACTCTAAACATCACATGATTTTAAAAGAGTTCATAAATAGTAATAGCTTGAAAAACAAGCATAATTCGTTCCAGGGCGGAGCTCGTAACTCGAAATGCTCGTATCTCAAATCATGTTTTCCCATAAGAAATAATGAAAAACAAATTCATCCATTCTAGATCCATAACAATGAGAAAAAAAAGTTTTTTATTGGTATAGACACACACATCAATTTCCTTTCCCCGTGGTCACGTTTATCCCCTGTCCATCCTGGAACATCATCACTTCCCCTGCTGCTTCGAGCTTCTTTTTCGTGAGCAAGAAGGACGGCGGTTTGAATCTGCATCTGAATTCATCACTGTTAAATACAGATATCTGCTACTCTGGAACAGCTGCGAGGAGCTCGTATCTTTACCAAGCTGGACCTGTGAAATATCTAGAACCTCATCCGAGTCCGTAAAGGGAATGAGTGGAAGACCGCATTCATAACACTCTCTGGCCACTACAAGTATCTGGTCATGCCCTTTGGTTTTGCAAACGCTCATGCAGTCTTCCAGGGGTTTATGAAAGAGGTTTTCCAGGAGTTTCTCAACCGCTTTGTCATCATCTACATCGACGACATCCTAATATACTCCCGGAACCCAGCCAAACATCACCAGCACGTCTCGCAGGTCCTGGCCAAACTACAAGAACATCAGCTATTCCTCAAGATCGAGAAGTGAGTTTCACCGCAGCTCCATTCAGTTCCTCGGATACATAATCAACCAGAGCGCCGTCAAGATGAAGCAGGGGAAGGTGAGGGCGCTGCGAGACTTGCCACAACCCAACACAGATTTACAAAGGTTCCTTGGTTTTGCCAATTTCTATAGAAGATTCATCAAGAACTTCAGTATGATATCTGCACCCCTCACTTCTCTAATCCAAAAACTCTCTGTACTGGGATGAGAACGCCACCAAAGCATTCAAGACTCTCAAATCAGCCTTTTGCATGGCTTCTGCCCTGTCCCGCCCAGATCCTAACCTGCCCTTCAACGTTGACGTAGACGCGTCCTGCACCAAGGTGGAAGCTGTACTCTCTCAGCGGCAGGGTGAGCCTCCTAATCTCCATCCGTGTGCCTTCTTCTCCAAAAAACTAACCCTGGCGGAGCATAACCCTGTGAATTTTGCCATTTTATATCAATATACATTGTATAAAGAAAGGTGAGTTTAAAAGCAATCCTTGAGACATTTTAAACCTTAAATATTTATTCAGACTGAAACAAATCGGTGCATGGGCCAGTTTTTGATTTTAAAGACATTTGTTCATTTTAAGACGTTTGGTAGTGTGTTGGTTATCCATGAGCTAGTTTCAGTATTGTCATCTGTGTTCACAGGGTTGAAGTTTGCAGGTAAAGTGTGATTGAAACCATTTTTTTTCAACAAAACTTTTCAGAATCTGTATCATTTACTGTTCATCTGAAAATGTTTGTTCTGAAGTTGATTGGTAATGTCTGATCTCTCTCAGTGGATGTGACTCTGGATCCTGAAACAGCAAATCCATTTCTCATCATTTCTGATGATGGAAAACAAGTCAGTCGTGGAAACATTAAGCAGAACGTCCCAGAAAACCCAAAGAGATTTGATAAGGGTTTGGTTGTTCTGGCGAAAGAGGGATTCAGTTCAGGGAGATTTTACTATGAGGTGAATGGAAAGAAAGGGGATTTAGGAGTGATCAGAGAATCTGTTAACAGGAAGAAGGACTTTAGGGAGAAGGACAATGATATCCCGAGTCCTGATAATGGATTCTGGATTCTGGGTGTTGCTCATGATCTAAATATAGCTTGTGATAATTCACCTGTCTCTTTATTTCTGAGAGATGAACTTGAGAAGGTGGGAGTGTTTGTGGATTATGAGGAGGGTTTGGTCTCTTTTTATGATGTGGAGTCCAGATCTCACATCTACTCTTACACTGGTCAAACTTTCACTGAGAAACTCTATCCATGTTTCTGCCCAGCTGATAATGAAGAAGATAAAAACTCAAACCCTCTGATCATCACACCAGTCAAGATGAACTGAAAAAATAAATAAATGAATAAATAAAATCTGAAAAGTTTAACTGTGAATGTGCTGTTTTGTTAATTTGCACTAACCAGAATAAAGAAATTTTTACTTATGAAATGAGAAACACAGAATTTGTACAAGAGCAACAAAAAAGGTGGATTTTGAAAACTATGATGAAATTTTGTTTTTCAAAACTGTCATTTTACATAATTTGATAATAATGTTAATATTATATTATGAAATTTTACATAATATACTACATTTCTAAACTTTCCACATTGTTTCTTTAATGTTGTTTTTGTAAGAATTTCAGAAGCCGTTTTTTGTTTAAGTTGTAAAAACTGCAGCATCTGAATTAGAACTATAACTGATATGACAAACACACATATTAAGAATTAAACAGAGGATGTTTATTGTTACATCAGTTGTGAATGAAAATACTTATTTATTAAAATTATTATTTAATATAGATGATCCTTCAATCTAGTAAATATTCTTCAAGAGAACCAGATTTCGTCCCACATCACGAGATCAACAACCAATCAGATCCTCTGGGTGTTGAGCTGCCCTTCCCTTCGATTTTTAGAAGATACCGTTTGGTCTTTACACAAATCTTCATCCCTCCGACTCCATGGATGACAAGAGTGAGTCTTTCAGACCGTCTGCAGCACTGTGTGTTTGCTAATTAATGTCTGATTGTAAGTCAATTAATGTCCCAATTATCTGTCCAGCATTATCTGTCACATTGAGAAGCATCATGATTACAGCAGTTCCAGAAACTCATATTCTGCTAGTGAACTTGGTTGTTATTTTGGCACATTGAACGCTCTTGCTGCAGTGTTTGAGAACAAGCTTCAGCGTTGCTGTCTGGTGAAGTCTAGTGAGAAAATCCTCTTGATCTTTACTGTAGTCATTCGTGCTGTGGGGAAATCTAGAAAATATATATTGATAGATTAATTTCTAATGAAAATAGATTTTTTGTGTGTGTAATTTCTGTTCAGTTATTAATAACGGTTGTGGAAGGATTCAGGTGGTCATGTATATTTGTAATATTTTCACAGCCATGGCATGGGTGTCCAGTGGGTGTCAGTAGCCAGGTGGAAAACCCCAAAAGTAGACCAAGAAGTGAAGAAGTTAACAGTGTTTTCCATGCGATTGTTTTGTACTGTTGAACGTGGATGTATTAAATAGAGCTGCCCGAATAATAGAACCCAACCAAAACCACGCTTGTTATTGCCTTCAAGTGTGTTAGATAAAATTGGCGACGTGGATGGGATCAGTGGCGTCGTTCCGAGTGAGTTGTCAACAATGACGCTGAGCAACTGCAAGAGGTATGCAAAACTGCCGGTGGAGGGATACAGCAAAAGGCAGATTAATCAGATTAAGAAGTGAAGCAGCAGACACTGCTATAGAGATGGAAGATGATGATGTAGCCCGTCAACATGTTAAAGAGTTGCTAGAGTTTTCCAGCGGAGTGGCGCAGCGCAGCGATCTCAATGTACAACAGGGGTGTCAAAGTCAAATGGACGGAGGGCCAAATAAAAAATTTAGCTACAAGCCGAGGGCCGGACTGTTCGAATGTTCATTGAAAATTTTTTAAATGACGCATATAGTCTAGTGAACCTAATTGAACCTACTGAAAACCTAACAAATATATTCCAATATGATCAGATAAATAAAGCAATATTTTCTTATGGCTCTGTCAGTAATCTTTAATTTTCAACAGACACAAAAGACAAATTTCCTTTATATAAAAATCCCCATAACATGAACATTAAATGAAAGAAACCGGTATTCAAGGCACCATCAGTAGCCTATATTTTCTATTTTAGCAAAAGTGGGCTAAATTTACTTCAAAGAAAAAAACAATAATAGCAATTTTCTATCATCCACTCAACTGAAATATTTTTAAAATATAATTGGATTGAAATACAATAAAATAAAGTGCAAAAATCTATTAATCAAAAACAACACTTTGTTTAAGGAGAAGTAACATGCAGTGAAAACAAATATTAAACTTTAACTTTTAAACTTGAACTGAGTAAAAACTCTAAATATGTGATTGCACAGTAATGTTCACTTGTTTGAGGTTGAGGGTGATACTTGGTGGTGTCCCATCTTTTCCACAAGTTCATCAATGTTCGGGGTAAGGCTCTGAGCTGAGGAAATCCTCAGAATTGAGTGGAGGTGTTCAGCAGTAAGTCGACTTCTGTGTGATGTTTTGTTCAAGTTCATCAAAGAAAACAGTTGTTCACACAGGTATGTGCTGCCAAACATAGACAACGTTTGAGCAGCCTGGATGCGCAGCTGGGGCATTGTGTCGGGGAGGAAACGGGCGAACTCCGCAGCACCCACTGCCGCATATTTTGCCCTCAGTGCATCATTGCATTGGAGGTCAATCAACTCCATTTGGAGGTTTGGTGGTGAGCTTTCCACGTCAACAGCAAAGGGGTTACCGAGCAGTTCCAACCTGCTTTTTTGTGCTTCAAAGTCAGCAAATCGGCGTCGAAAGTCAGCGGCAAGCATACCTATTTTATCAGCCAACTGTGCGCTCGGGAACGCACTGGTAGAGAGCTTCTCTTTCATGGTCTGGCAGCTGGGAAAGTGGCTCAAATTTTCTTTCCGCATCTGCGTCTCCCACAGAGTCAGTTTGGTTTTAAATGCCTTCACTGTACTGTACATATCAGAGATGACACGATCCCGACCCTGCAGCTGCAAGTTCATTGCATTCAGATGACTCGTAATGTCACACAGAAAAGCCATTTCACACAGAAACATTTCGTCTCGGAGTTGTGTTGTGTCTTTCCCTTTGCTCTCCAAGAACAGACAAATCTCCTCACGAAGCTCGAAACATCTTTGAAGCACCTTTCCCTGGCTTAGCCATCGCACCTCTGTGTGATAAGGCAAATCACCATGCTCCGTTTCTAACTCCGTCAGAAATGCCTTGAACTGGCGGTGATTCAAACCTTTGGCTCTGATAAAGTTAACTGTGCGCGTGATGATGCTCATTACATGTTCCATTTTCAAGGCTTTACCGCACAACGCTTCCTGGTGTATGATACAATGATAAGCTGTCAGCTCACCTGTCGCGTTTTCCTCTTGCATCTTTTCCCGTATCTTCGCCACCAGTCCGCTCCTGTGTCCACACATCGCAGGTGCTCCGTCGGTTGTCAAACCCACGAGTTTTTCCCAAGGCAGCTCCATCTCATTTACACATCTTGACACCTCTTCATACAAATCATGCCCCGTAGTTGTGCCATGCATAGGACGTAAAGCCAAAAACTCCTCTGTCACGCTTAGGCTGGAGTCCACTCCGCGGATGAAAATTGACAACTGGGCAATGTCAGAAATGTCGGTGCTCTCATCCACAGCCAAGGAATATGCAATGAAATCTTTTCCCTTTTTCACAAGCTGCTCTTTTAGATTGATGGACAACTGGTCTACTCTCTCGGCAATGGTGTTTCTGCTCAGACTCACATTTAAAAAGAGTTGCCTTTTTTCTGGGCAAACTTCGTCACAAACTTTAATCATGCAGTTTTTGATGAAATCCCCCTCCGTAAATGGCCGGGCTGATTTAGCGATCTCTTCTGCCAAAATAAAACTGGCCTTGACAGCAGCCTGGCCTTGTGATTTGGCTTTTTTGAACAGAGCCTGTCGAGATTTGAGGCCTCGTTTTAATTCCTCTGCCTTTTGTAGCCCTTGTTCCATGTCCATATTCTTGTTTTTGTCCGCGTGTTTCGTTTCATAATGTCGTCTCAGATTATACTCTTTCAGTACCGCCACACTTTCTCCACACAGAAGACACACAGGTTTTCCAGCTACCTCCGTGAACAAATACTCCGACTCCCACCTTGTTTGAAACCCCCGGTTCTCAGTGTCCACCTTCCGTTTTGCCATTTTTGATGGGTATCTGAAAGTTAATTTTACTGTGATGCTGACAACTGCTGTGCCAATAAATATTGAAATGAAGCAGCCTACTGCTCGGTGCGTCACCGTTGCATTGTGGGAAATGTAGTATTGGTGCGTGTAAAAGATCTGCGGGCTGCCGGCTTGCTGCGGTCTGCGGGCCGGTTCTAATAATAAATCAAGATCATCCCAGGGGCCGTAAAAAACCTTCTCGCGGGCCGGATGTGGCCCGCGGGCCTTGACTCTGACATATGTGATGTACAAGATGGCGGAGCTGACGCGACAGAAATGCGTCGGAGCTCGCGCATTTAAAGAGACAGTACACAGAACTGCAGCGTCATTATGAATCATCAACAAGTATGCTGGAAAATGAAACCCAACGCCTGAGTTTGAAAGTTCCTGATGGTTCAACTTCCCCTGTGTTTTCTCAACATCAGCATGCAGTCCCTGAAGTCACTATCCGACGTGATTTTAAGATTAATGGCCAAATCGGAGAACGGGACATAAAGATAAGCTGTCTTACAACAATTTGATGCAGCAAATTGATTCTGGCATGAACAAAGGATACAGGGAATCTGAGATGTATGTCCAGTATTTCCAGGTATGAGCCTGACATTAGAAAGGTGTTGCAGTGTTATCAGAACCATGATGTCAAGTTAACCCCAAGGAAATATGAAGTGTTCCAACACAAGGTACGATTTCTGGGGAGGCGGGTGACCAAAGATTGGTACACAATGGACCCAGCCGACATCACTCCTGTCTAAGCACTGAAGGAGAGGAACCCTAAAACTGTTGGTAAGGTGATAAAGTTATTAGGATTTCTCTCATACTATCGATCAGCATTGAGAACTTTTCCTGCAAGGCCGCACATTCTGCTAGCTGAAACAAAGATACCAAAGGGGAAAGTAGAGCCAAAGAGGAAGGGTAAGGGGAAAAATTGCCAAGGACAGCTTGCATCATCACATCCAGTCACATGGACAGGTGAGCATCAAAAAGTTCTCTGTGAGCTAATTGACTACTTATCAAATCCACCGGTGCTGGGATATCCAGATCTGGATGAACCCTTTGTACTTCTCTGTGTGTCACAGGAAGGCCTTGGTGCAGTGCTGTATCAAAGACAGAGAGGCAAGTTAGTGGTGATGGCGTATGGATCAAGAACCCTAACGCTTCAGAGAACAACTACCATCTCCACCCGGGAAAGTTGGAGTTTTTGGCCAGGGTTCAGGGACTATGTCTATCATGCCCCATCATTCACTGTATACACAGACAATAACCCTCTCACATATGTTATGTCAACAGCCAAGCTAAATGCGACAACATACAAATGGGTAGCTGAACTTGCTGATTTTCGATTCATCAACAAATAACGTCCAGGAAAGTCGAATGGGGATGCTGATGGCCTGTCGCGTATGCCGCTGCAGATGGAACAGTACATGGAAACCTGTTCAGAGGAAGTACACCCTTATGTCATGGTCAGCATATCTCAATCAGCGATGCTACAGAGTCAGGAGAGGGGCCATGGCTGTGTCCACTTACTATTGAAACAGCTTTGTCAGGAGAAAAGATGCAGGAGCTGTTCACGTCAGTTGCAGAGATCCCTAACGAGGTTCTGAAGAGAGTGACGAAGAGACTCCTTCACGTCTGCAAAAGAGCATATCCTTTGAGAAACAAAAGCAAAGAAAATATATACTTGCCATACATGAGGTCAGCCTAGTATCTTAGATCGGTAAGTTGTTGAATTAAAGTAATGAGTTCTAGTTAAAATGGTTAATTGTTAAACTAAAATCAGATTAAGATAAAGATTAAGTTTTTCAGTGTTAAAGAAAAGGTAGTATCTATAGCATTCCAGAAGAAAACACTTACTATTTCCATGGTTACAAGGTTAAAACTCCTTCAGTGAAAGCAGATACCTGTTGATAAACTGTGACAGTGGTAGAAAATCATGGTTCACAATGATGTCTGCTACAATCACGCTGCATGGAAAGGGAGATACATGTTGTGTGTGAAACTATAGCACGAGTACTAAAACTGTTGCATCACTGACTCCTACCAAAGATATCATCTACTGGTGGATAACCTGAAATGTATTGATAATGCATCTTCAAATGCAAACATGCACATCATATAAACATCTCTTGAGATGTATGTGTGCTCATCCTGCTTCTGAAGTGCTTCCCACTCTCTCTTTCATCTGTGAAAGTCACGTTTGTTAACAATGAACTTTAGGAGGAATTCGGGCTTTAACTTTGTTTCCACAGGGTAGTTGGAGATCATTGTTGGATGTGTTGTTCTCTCGGTCCCCTCACTCTTCATTTCTGTGATTAAACCATCAATATACAGTATAGACAGTCATTTCTGATCACCTTTAACATGTTTACATTTTAAACATACTATTCTCACTTCTGGCAGTTTCTTCTGAATCTGAGCATTATAAACTCCTTTCAATAAGTGAGTTGCTGCTGTTTCGTGATAATGTGATAAAGGTCACGTAAACACTGTTATGGAAACATTTTTCTGTGCCTTCATCAAGCTCTAGTGAAAAGTTATGCACAAGTGTGAAAATATTAAATTATAGGCCTTTAGGATAAGCAACATAAAATGCTAGCTATGAAATTATCCTTAACAGGAATGATATAATTGTCATGATTCGGTATTTGCCACGTCTGTGATAAAACGAGGAACTAAACATGGTTAGCTAAACTAGTTAAACAACTAAACAACAACACATTCTTTAGGAAACAGCAGGGATGAATGAGGAACTATTACATAATCATGAAGGGCGGAGCTACTGAGTGACATCACTGCAGATGAGAGGAATACTTAAGTGAAGATTAAACAAAAAAAAACAGATGAACTGGAAGCTTCTTCAGACAAACACCTGTTTTTCAGTGAAACAGCTGATATTCACTCAGGTAAGTGATTGAAATGTAAGAGCTTGTTCAGTATGAAACAATATCAGAATATATCATTCTATTGGCTGTGAAGTTTGATGTCTGGTGTAATGTTATATAACTAAAAGCTTTCAGAATTAACTTGTTCAACTACACAATTAAATAAAGGTTTTTGTGATGGATTACTTAGTCTAATTGAAAAATAAAAATGTAAATAAATTTGTGCTTTGAGAGCCTAATGTTGTAAGACTTGTCTCTCCTGGATATATATATATATATATATATATATATATATATATATATATATATATATATATATATATTCTGTGCAGCGTTATGTTTTTCTTATATGGGACAGAGATGGCATTCAGTAATTTGACTTTAATTTAAATAGTGGTAACTAGTTTAACTTAACTTTTATGAATAAGCTCATAGTATAATTTTATTCTAAAGATAAAATGTGAACTTTATCTACAGACCAGTTTACAAGCTTGAAACTAAACGATAAGACTTTATCTGCTGAAGCGTCACATGTGGTTGCATGTAGAGATGTTAATTATTAAAGAACTACTCCAATGTGTCTGAATTACAACAATTCTGCTAAGATGAGTGGACCAAAATTCCTCCACAGCTGTAAAAGACTCAAAAGTTATTAGGGAAACACTTGATTGCAGTTGTTGCTGCTAAAGGGTTCAAACAGTTAATAGGTTTAAGGGCCAAACACTTTTTCACACAAGGGGCATGAAGGTTTAGACATTTATCTGTGACAATTATAATAAGAAAATAAGAAATCAGGAAGGGGCAGACACTTTTTCACAACAATATATGTCTGAAATGTATGTCAGAACATACAGCCCCTTTTGAAGGGCTGTCAGTGGAGAAATACTTGAAATATTTAGATTTATCTTCCCATTATTAAAATTGCTCTCTTCAGTGCAGTGTAGATGATATATTGTCACTGTTTTGTCAGGCATGGCTTCCTCCAGCGGTCCAGCACTAAATGAGGAGCTCCAGTGCTCCATCTGTCTGGAAGTGTTCAGTGATCCAGTCACCACTCCATGTGGACACAACTTCTGCAGATCCTGCCTGACCAAGTGCTGGACGAACACACAAGACTGCTTCTGTCCTCTCTGTAAAGAAAGATTCAACAAAAAACCTGATCTCAAGGTTAATACAATACTTAGAGATGTTGCGCAACACTTTAAGGAGAAGGTCAACCTAGAAGAATCTGTGGTGTTTTGTGATTTTTGTGATGAAAGAAAGCAGAAAGCAGTGAAATCCTGCCTGACGTGTCAAAGCTCTTACTGTGACTCTCATCTGGAGCCTCATCACAGAGTCCAGCGTCTAAAGTCCCACAAACTCATCAACGCTGTGGAAAACCTGGAGGATTATATATGCCAGAAACACGAGAGACCTCTGGAGCTGTTCTGCAGAGATGATCAGACGTGTGTGTGTCTGTTCTGCACTGAAGGAGAACACAGGACTCACTTCATTATATCTATAGAGGAGGAGAGTCGAGAGAAGAAGGTAAAGAGTTACAAACTGAACACTTTAACCCTCATAAATTTTATAACCTTTTAACAATTGGCCTTATCAATTGACTTACACAAGCTGAAAATGGGGCTGGATTAAACTGTGTGAGCTTGGGAGTTTTTAAAAAGATAAGATGGCAACAGAAATAAAGTGAATAAATTAAGTGTTTTTACAATGAATACAAGGAACTTAAAACAACACAATAAAACTAGAATAAATAAGTCCGGTAACAAACAGAGGCCGATTTCAACATTCCCTAAAACGGCCCATAAGAAACCTAGTATGTTTCTAGTCTCAATGTGTCCAACAGTGTGTATACAGTCCAACTGCAGTGATAATCCCATGAAAAGTGATGTGATTTGCTGTAAAGGCAAGTCCTTAAAACATTTAAAAGCAACTGGTGGAAGTGGAAGTGGTGTTAGGAGGCCAGCAGGGGGTGCTCACCCTGTGGTCTATGTGGGTCCTAACGCCCCAGTATAGTGACGGGGACACTGCACTGCAACAAGCACCGTCTTTCGGATGAGACGTTAAACCGAGGCCCTGACTCTCTGTGGTCATTAAAAATCCCAGGATGTCCTTCGCAAGAGTAGGGGTTTAACCCCGGCATCCTGGCCAAATTTGCCCATTGGCCTTGGTCCATCATGGCCTACTAATCCCCCCCATACTCTAATTGGCTTCCTCACTCTGTCTCCTCTCCACCAATTAAGCTGATGTGTGGTGAGCGTTCTGGCGCAATATGGCTGCCGTCGCATCATCCAGGTGGATGCTGCACATTGGTGGTGGTTGAGGAGATTCCCCCGTACTATGTGAAGCGCTTTGAGCTCTGGAAAAGCGCTATATAAATGTAACATTTCTTCTTTCTTCTTCTTCAACTCCTCAATCTAGCTTGTTCGTGACCCTTTGGTTTTGGCTGAGTTCTCGTTCCCTTTTAAGGGCACTCGCACTGCGTTGAAATGCTAGGGGAATGCCTGGGCTTTGAATCAGTCGATCGGCTGTGAATGCACGCCGCGGGCGGAGACGTCATGAACCAGGTAAAGGTGATAAAGGTGTGCCGGAAACCGGGAGCGGCAGCTTTGAGTGTCTTCAGTAAGCACTGTGTGTAAACGCTGGCTTAAATCTGTGTGAATCTTCCTGAGACTGGTTTAAAAAGAAAAGGCTTTAAACATTTCTCTCTTTGAAAGCAAAAATGTTTGGAGGAACAAACATTTAGTTTGTGTGCTTCTCCCTGCCTATATTACATTTCCGGCAGGAATACACACTTTCTATGTGTTGTTTGTTTGGGAGCGGAGCATCTCTGTCAGCACACATGGATCTGACGGCGGGTTTTGAGATATGCTCTGCCTTATCTCAGCCTTACCGGGAGGTTACTCCCGACCAGGCAGAGGCACAGACGCTGTGATATTCCAGTTCTGAGGAGCTGGATATTGTCAGCAATGAGGTTGGAGAGGAAGACTCGCCACCTTCCTCCCCAGCTTATGAGGAGCCTAGAGGTGGTACTTGCGCGTCTAAAATTAGACTGGCCTTCTGAGACTTTGGATGTTTGTCCAAAAATAAATAAATAATAATAATAATGAAACAAATATATGTAAAAGAAAAATGCAGGCCCAACCGCCATGCCATTCCTTCTGGTCGTCCATACTGAGGTGTCAAGATCCTGGGAAAAAGCCTGCAACCCACAGGGTGCATACACCTCAATCGAATATGTTTGCAGCCCTTGTTGGGGCCCATGTGCATGGCCATGTGCAAAACCAATGCTGGTGGGCAGAGCATACTCCACCTCGAGCCTAGCAGCAGCATGACTTCACACATGGCACTGCAGCTTGCTTACTATGCAGAGCTGCTCGGGGACCTCATGAGGGCAGGGGCTGGGGCAAAAGGCCCCTAGGAGGTATTTGGCTTTGCTGATCCATAGGGCTCTCTTCGGGCCACTAAGGAGACGGCCGCCTCAATTGGCCACTCCGTGCAGCTCTGGAAAGCCACAGAGAAGCACCTTGGCTCAACCTCTCTTCCTTAAAGGAGCATTAAAGAAGAAAAAAGAACCTGGACACCCCTCTTACTACTCCTAGGCTTTTAAGAAACTCAGTAAATTCTGTCATCGAGAGGTTTCGGGAGGCTGCTAAGCTGTAGGCGGTGTTCTGAGGCATAAGTGTCACCACCTGTAACGGGGGGTCGGGCTGACACTCTCAGTCTCAGCCTGTTGGCAGCTGGACGGATCTGAGGGCTGTCCTCCTGGCCAAGAAGGCTACCAGTAAGAGGTCTTGACGCCGTCTCTACTACGGGGTCCTACCCACAGTGGTGGGCCCCGAGCAGGCTCTGGTAAAGGAACAGAAGTGAATCCATAGTACATGTAACCCTCTCAGAAAGAGAATCATGTTTCTACAGCCAATACTTTATAATTCCCACGAGGGATGGAGGGTTGTGCCCATTTCCATCCTTTTCCAACTCAAGAAGTTCCTCAGGTTCGCCTTTGGGGTCAAGGCGTACCAATATCCTGTACTTCCTTTCGGCCTAGCTCTTTCACTCCACACTTTCACCAAATTCCTAGTGCTATTCCCCGCTGGGTTCCTAAGGCATTCATGTGATTAATTATATTTTGACGGCTAGCTTTCCTGCATCTGTAAGCGGTTTGGCATCAAGATGTCATTCTTACTTGTATGAAAGAAGTGGGGTTGATACCAACATGAAGTAGAATTTGCTCTCTCCTTTCCAGAGGACAACCTTGTTAGGCGTTATCTGGGATTCAGTATTGATGTCAGCACAGCTACCCCCTGTATGCATCGATTCCACCCTCCCAGCTATCAAGAGCATCAAACGAGGCCAGTCACTTACTGTCAGGTGTTTCTAGAGAGTGCTAGGTCTCATGGCAGCAGCTTCCAGTGTTACCCTGCTCGGGTTACTGCACATGAGGCCATTACAGTGGTGAATCAGAATAAGACGATTTTCCCAGAGGGGCAACCCCTTCCGTATTATCAAGGTCATGAGGCGATGCTTATGGTATGTGGAACAAAACCTGGTTTCTGTATCAAGGGCTCATATTGGGAGCTCCTTGTCGACACATAATACTATCAACGGATACGTCTCTTACGGGATAGGGTGCGATCCTCAAGGATCGCTTGCTCAGGTCTGTGGAACGGACACCACCTATCCTGCCACATAAACCTACTAGATTTGCTGGCAGTCAGTCTAGCGCTCCAAGCATTCCTCCCAGTCCTCAGAGGCCATCATGTTGCTGTCCACACTGACAGCACAGCAGAGGTCGCCTACATAAATAGCCATACTGGAAGCTGGATGCTTCTCTTACGGGTTGGGGAGCGGACAACCCTATATTGGCAAATAAATCTGCTAGAGATGCTGGCGGGCCATTTATGCTTCAAGCATTTCTCCCAGACCTTAGGGGCCATCACCGACAGCACAGCGGTGGTCAACCACATAAATCATCAAGGGGTCTTCGCTTGCGAACACTATACATACTGCCTCTGGTCCTAAGGGAGACTGCTCCCTATACGAGCAGTTCACATCCTTGGGAGACATCCTGTTGAGGCGGGGCCAAGGCTCGGGGAACTGAGACTCCACCCAGCATGTGGTGGAGCAGATTTGGGAAAAGTTTGGCCGAGCACAAGTTTCCTGTTTGCATCCCTAGAAACAACTCTTTGTCCATTATGGTCCTCCCTCACCCATCCAGCTCCTCCCTGACTGGACACTGTGGTTCAGATGTGGCCGAGGCTACATCTGTACACCTTTTCCATGATCAGTCTGCTCCCAGGAGTTCTGGAGAAAGTTCACTCGGATAAGGTCCATCTCACCTTAATTGTCCCACAGTGACCGGGCAGAGTGCGGTTTCCAGACCTAGCATCCCTCCTCAATGGAATCCCCTGGGAGATTCCGGTCAGGACAGACCTCTTGTCCCAGGCAGGGGACTTGATAGCCCATCCCTTTCCAGAACTTTGGAATCTGTGGTCTTGGCCTCTGAGAGGGCCCAGCTCATAGACTCCTGTCTTTCAACCGAGACTATCATCCTCTCCAGTGCTCCCTCTACGAGGAAACTGTATGCCCTGAAGTGGAAACCACAAACCTTACCACAAACCTCAGGGTGGTATGTCTATTGATACACATTTCCTCCATGGAACCCTCTATTCCTCCGAGTGGCTTCCCCCATCCCAGGCCAGAATACACCCATACCAATATGGCACATCATACTGTACTGCAGGCATTCTGTCCTCCTCCGTTTGGTGATCATGACCAGGACTAAGAACAAGGTCTGTCCATTGCGATCACAGTACTTTCCCATGGCTTAAGACCGACCAACTGTTCTTCTGCTTCGAGACCCCTAATGGGGCCCTGGCATCTAACATATTTTGAGAAGGTTGATAGTTGAGGCTATCTCCCAGACCTAGGAGTCGGCCGGCTACCTTCTCCTATGGTAGTTCTCACCCACTCCATTAGGAGCATGGCTGCCTCTAAGGCTGCAGTAGGATGGTCCTCCCCGCAGACATTCCCCGCACACTCTGCTCCAGGGACAAAGGTGCTCTCGTAGTGAGCTTTGTTACACTTGTCAGGTCTTCGTCGCTTCGTTCTTGAAAAGGAATTTCTCAGGTTACGTATGTTACCATAGTGCCCTGAAGAGGTACCAACCCAGGTACTAGTTTGTTGGAGAAATCTATTGGAACACTAGAGAAAGGTGGAATCTGTTACCAGCCTGGGTGTCCTTAGGTAAATTTTACAGTGTACTAACATTAGGTGGAAATTAATAACACTCCAGCTAGTGGATGTGATGTAATGTAAACCTCCTGAGCTTTGAGACATGAGGTCATTTAACAGTATCTCAAAACTCTCTGGAGACGCTCTTATGATTTAAATGATAGCTATTGCTATTCTCTCTGAAATTCTCTACCCTACCTTTAAACTACCAGTCGTTTTAATTTAATAAATTTCTGCTGAAAGCTGATTTTGCCAACTTTTAAAAATAAAAATGTAAACCTCAATGACATTAACTAAAAGCCAAAACATTTTGAATGAATTTGTTGTTTAAATAAGTTTTTTTTTCCGAGGATGAAGTGATCTGTTGTTCTCTGTATGTAGAATCAACTGATTCAGACACAGGATGATGTTCATCAGATGATCCACAACAGAATGAAGAAGATTCAAGAGATCCAGCACTCAGTAGAGCTGAGAAAGGTGAGTGGAAGTTAAAACATTGTAAAATTGTTAAAGTTTTGCTAAATGTTCTTCCTGTTTCCAATTTAAAATTGATAATCAATTGTAAAATTGATAATACATTATAATATTTCAATCTGCTTAATAAAGGTTCTCAATTAAATGGATAAAACATAATAGATGGATCTGCTAATTAATCTCATAGAGAAACACAGAGGAAGAGAAATTGAGCAGCATTGAGTTCTTCACTGATCTGATCCACTCCATTGAGAAATGTCAGTCTGAGATGCTGAAGACGATGGAGGAAGAGCAGAAAGCAGCAGAGAAACAGGCTGAAGATCTCATTAAAGAGTTGCAGCAGGAAATCTCTGATCTGAAGTGGAGAAACACTGAGCTGGAGCAGCTCTCACACACTGATGATCATCTCCAGCTCATACAGGTCTGTGAACATCTGTCTCATCAGTGATCATATACTAAATTACAGGACAAACTCTCTGTTACCAAACCTGATGAACTGATACACCTTTTTATTTCTAGCAGTCTTTTAAGTTGTACAAAGAGACTGAAATGATAATAAAGTCAAATTAGTAAAATGAGTTAGAAAGGTAATGTGTAAAACATATGAACGTTAAATATGAAAAATAATACATTTAACAATAATAACTTCTCTCTCCTGCTGCAGATGTTTTCGTCCCTGTGCAGTCGTCCAAACACCAAGAACTGGACTGAGATCAGGATTGACTCTGATGTGAATGTGAACTCTCTATATAAAGCTCTCACACAACTGAAGAAAACTCAAGAGAGACTGAATGAAAAACTCAGTCAAACTGGTATGTGAATATTAAATCCAGTAGATTTTTGGTTTGTCAGATTCAGTCCTCTTTGAGCACCTTCTTGTCTTCCTCTTCCTTTTCCTCTACCTCTTGCAAGGCCTCCATCTCTTGATTCCTCCTCTGCTGATTCCTGTTCCTCCCCTTCCTCCTCCTCCTTGTCCTCTTCGTTCTCCTCTTCATCTTCCTCTTACACACACTGTATATGTTTGCTAACAACAAAAGGCATATGTACAGCAACTAACAGCAGAGATTTACCAGTATACAATAAAAAACACCTTCCATTCTCCATACAAACCTTTAATTATATTCTCCAACATTGCAAACACAATTTCACTCACAGCGTAAACAGTCATAGCATATTCGTGAGGTCATCACGCTGTACTAGTTTGCATACTTTCTTGCGTTCTGCCTGTCTAATGTGCTTTCTCAACAAATTCGGCTTTGCGACATTAAGGAATCGACATTAAAGAATCAAAAATACTAAGATAAATAGGGAGTTTGGCGGTTCCACTTCAAAAACGTCGACATAATAGGATTGGCGAGTTAACCGTGACTCGAGATAAGTTGTCAGGACTTCGGGCTGTTTAGCTGAGTGTCACAGTTTGGTCTTTATCCTCCTGTTTGTCCCTCTTGTGTTGCCATAGCTGTCTTGTTAGTTTGATTACCCATTTAGTTTCGCCATCTATTTGTAATTTCCTCATGTATTTAAACCCTCGTGTTAGCCCTTGTCAGTGTCAGTCTTCTTATGTAATGTTCATAGTTCTGAGTGTGTGGATGTCTGCTCCATGTTTTGCACCCGCGTGTAACTCCGAGTCTTCCGAGTATTTTAGCATCACGCACTTGCGCAGTGGTAGCGCAAAAAGGAACGACAGAGCCGTTACACTGAGTTCTTTCTGATTACCATGTGCTTTTGTTTATCATGTCTTCCCCCCCCCCCCTCGTTTCCTTTTTATCTGCTCATTTACCTCACCTGTTGTTTCGTTATCTTCCTAGTCTGTTGCCCTATTTAATTCCCCTGTTGGGTGCTGTTCACTGCCAGTTTGTTCGGGTGTTCTTATGCTGACATTTCTCAGTTTATTGTCTTTTTGTTGATTTCCTTCAGGATACCAGTTTTTGCTGCTTTTCTTTTGTTGTACCCCTCTCTGTCTTGGACTGCGTAATCTGTTTTTCCCTGGGTTCCAGTTTTGCTAGTCTTCGGACCTGGTTCTGTTTGCCTAACCTGTTCTTCGGATCCTCCAGCACTGTTTTACCTCTGGCTCTCTGCATCTGTTTTTTTGCCTAAGGAACTTTTATTTTCATAGCAGAGATTGACTTTGTTTTTACGAGTTTTGGCTGACATAAGTGAACTCCATTGTATTTGTTTATACAATCACTTCTTAAATGTTTGGAATCATATCAACCCCAAAACATCAAGACAAGAAACAGGAAACAAACACTGTATGAGGGTTAAATCCTCAATGTTAGATATACCCCATAGATCTCCATTGTAAGTATATTTACTGTAAACTCATTCTGTACTGTTTTACAAACTGAGCAAATTTTCCTGCCACTGATGCTGTTTGAGAAAAACTCACTGAAATTACTGCTATGAATAATTCATCATTATATTGTCATCTGTGTTCACAGGGTTGAAGTTTGCACAGAAGTTTGCAGGTAAAGTGTGATTGACACTATTTTCCTTCAACAATACTGTTCATAATCTACATTATTTACTGTTCATCTGAAAATGTTTGTTCTGAAGTTGATTGGTAATGTCTGATCTCTCTCAGTGGATGTGACTCTGGATCCTGAAACAGCAAATCCGTATCTCATCATTTCTGATGATGGAAAACAAGTCAGTGAAGGAGAAATCGAGCAGGACGTCCCAGAAAACCCAAAGAGATTTGATGATGATTGTTGTGTTCTGGCGAAGGAGGGATTCAGTTCTGGGAGATTTTACTATGAGGTGCAGGTGAAGGGAGAGAAGTGGATTTTAGGAGTGGCCAGAGAATCTGTTAACAGGAAGGAGAGCAATGACCCGACTCCTGATAATGGAGTCTGGATGTTCGGTCTGATTGTTGAGAGTGTGTGTGTAGCTTGTGATAATCCACCTGTCTCTTTTCTTCTGAGAGAGAAACCTGAGAAGGTGGGAGTGTTTGTGGATTATGAGGAGGGTTTGGTCTCTTTTTATGATGTGGAGTCCAGATCTCACATCTACTCTTACACTGGTCAAACTTTCACTGAGAAACTATATCCATGTTTCAGCCCAGCTGATAATGATGAAGATAGCGATACAAACTCAAACCCACTGATCATCACACCAGTCAAGATGAACTGAACAAAACATAAAGCTTGAAAAGATTAACTATGGATGTGCTGTTTTAAGAAAATGTAAATAAAACCCAAAAATGAATTTGCACAAACCACAATAAAGACATTTTTACTTACAAAATGTGAAACAAGACAAAAAATAAATAAATTTGCAGACCTTCAAAAACAAAACATCAACTATAATGAAATATTTGTTAAAATAACCAGTCAGTACTTCAATAGTATTGAACTGTTCTGTTCAGTTAAATTCAATTCGGTTCAGTTCAGTTTCAATAATAAAAAATATATATATATTTAATCACAATTACATTTGAATGGCCAGTTTATTATGAGTTTTTCTGTTTATAATCAACACAATGATTTATTTGCTTTTAAGTTTGTGAAATTTTACATAGTATACTACATTTATAATTTTTCTGCAGTTTCTATTGGTATTTTGTAAGAACCTTCCCTCCAGTTTACAATGAATTGCTTGTTATTGAGATTTTTGGTTTATATTGTAAAAACAGCAGCATCTGAATAAAGGCGAGTGTTTAATTCTATAACTGATATTGATTACATATTAAACTGTTTCCTAATTGATATGCAAATACACATTGAAGAACAGAATTTTTATGGATGACTTGCATCAGTTGAATGAATTATTATAGTATTATTATTATTTACTGTACGTAGATGATCCTTCAGTCTAGTAAATATTCTTCAGGAGAAGTGAGAGCATTATAAAGTTTCACTATGAAGGTGTTTTTCACTTTGGTTTGAGTTCAATATCAGTGAATCTGAGTGAGTTGACAGCAGTCCATCGATGCCAGGAGCTTCTGAGAGGAACAAACTTCTGCATCAGTGTAACTATCACAAGCTTCTCCACTTCACTTAGAGACAGAAAGAAAACATCAACTCATATTTTTTACACGTCATATTTAATGCAGTACAATTTATGTTTCTAAGCAAATCTAAAGTGCATGAAAGTCATAGGTAAAATTAAGAATCACAACACAATAAACAGATTTCTTTGTTCAAAAAGTTTATTTTTGTACGACACTTTTAGATGTTTCACCAGTTCAGCATCAACACTAAACACAATGGATTCTTTATTCATGTAACTAAATGCATCATGCCAGTTTTAACAAAAATAGAGAATGAGATTTGAGATCTGTTACGTTTCTGTCTTGTCGTTGTCTTTGTCTGATCTCGTCAGTGTTCACATCAGTTAGACGGTTTTGCACCATTTGTGCAAATTTGATCGTGGTTAATTGTGGATTTTCTTTTGTGTTCTTCATTAAAGAGTTTCAGTTATTTCCTTGTCATCGTGCCTTCATCCCTACTCACAACTCGTGACAGAAGATTGAACCCAACAGTTGGCTACAGTAGGCAAGAAAGCAGGCGGAGGAACGACTCCTTCGCACTCTCCGCCAGGAAGGGCGATCGCTGGAGAAAATCATCGAGGAGTTCCTGGAGCTGGCCAATCTTGTGAGTTGAAAGAACGCTGCACTGAACACCAGCTTCTGGATTGGTCAATCATGTCCTCAAACTCAACAGTTCTACATACATTTTCAGGAAAGTTGAGGACTTAACTAGGGATTTAGTCATTGTCCAACCCCATTCGGCAAGCAGTCGAGCCATCCAACTCACCTAGGCCAACCATCCAGCCAGATCCAGCATCTCTAGCCCTCCTCGCGTCTCCAGTAAAATTCCTTTATCCTCTCCAGCAGGTTCAAGGCTTGAGTGCTCACCAGAGGCGATGGCCATGACAGCCACACACAACTTCACGGGAGGCCGCTTCTGAACTCTCCCAAGCCCCCAGCCCTGATCCAGTGTACCCTCAACCCCTTGAGCCAAGATCAAGATCAAGCCAACTCCAACACACCCTCAAGCTTCCGCACCCTTGCCATCTCCTGAGTGCCCTCTAGTTCCCAAGCCCTCTCCAGCCTACATCCCAGGAGCTCTTTCCAAAAACATTTTGGGGGGCTATATACCCTCGGCCACTTTGGCCAAAGGGGGTAAGGTGACCATGGCTGAACCACCATGAACACCTGACCTCCCAGCTTTACCCTGAAGGCCCCTAGACTGAACCCCGACACCCGGGGCTCTTGGGTGCCCCCCCCCCCCCCCCATGCTTTGAATGTTCTTGTTTTCTTTTGTTTCTGTCTTTTCTCTTCTTTGTCTTCCTCCAGTACCCCCTCTGTCCTTCCTCTGTTGTTCCAATCACCGCACCAGGTCACACCTTTTAGGAAGGGGGCGTATCTGTCTTCTGGTTCCCACTGTGCTCTCCCAGTGTTTTTCCAGTCACCTGTCTCGTCATCAATCACCTGGCTAGTTATATCCAGTCATGTCTTATTTAATCATACCCAGTATTTTCCCTCAGTCTTTGTCCAATCTCGTCAGTGTTCACATCAGTCAGACGTTTATGCATCGTTCAGGCAAATATTTATTTCGCGCCTTTATACACACCCACAACTTGTGACAAGATCTAAGACAGAGAGAATAAATCCTGTCTTGTTACCTCATAATTTATTTTGATTTGCCCCACCTGTCCTCCCATTACCTGCCCTGTTTGTCTCCTATTTATTCTCCCTGTATTTGCTGTCCTGTGTATCGTTGTCGTTTTATCGACAAATGTTTGTAGTCAAGTCAAGTGGTTTTTGTGTTTTATTTAATTACAGAGCTCTGGAATTCTACATGTCTTTAATTTGCATTTTTACTGGTAAAAATTAAATCAGAGAGCTCTGTATTTGCATACTAGTAATAATTGGATTAAAGCGCTCTGTAATTAAAAAATAATGGAGGTCAAGGGGGACATATGAGTAGTAAAAATTCCTTTGTAGAGCTCTCTAATGGAATTAATACAAGTAAAAATGCAATTACGATGAGTAACGCTTGAAACAAATTAGTGTAAAACGGCTTGCCATAAACCCTATTAGCTTAAAAAAACGTCTAGAGATCACGAGTAAACAAGGCAGAAAAAATAATAATCCACAGCCTTTTAGGGCTTCGTACATTTAACTTTTGTTTCACACAAAAAATGACACAATCCAAAAAATAAACGCTAATGTACAGCAGGGGTTGCTATTCAGCAAAAAATAAGAGTACATTAAGATAATCTACTGTACTAACCTCTCTTGGATCTCAACATGCATTGATTTGAGCTTTTGCAAATGTCAACACGATCCATTGAACATCACATGTGTTTGATTCTGTTCTTGTGCTTTCATTGTAAAATCTGGTTGTGATATGCAACTATTTTGGCACCCAAACATTTCAAATACATATATAAACTTGCATATTTACATATTGTAATGCATAAACATATATAGAAGCATTCCATCAGGTAAGGAAAGGAGATCTGCTGTTGTTATGATCATTATTAATGGATTATAATGTATGAGATGATGTGACGTCTTGCATTGGTTGCTGCAGTTCCACTTGAACTTCCTGTGAGCAGTTGAAGAGATGCAGGTTTGCATGAGCGTGTGTGAGCTGCTGGCATCCGGTTCAGGCCCTGCTGTGGTTTGTGTGATGATGAGGAGGCACAGAGCAGGAGTCGCACTGTTAGCATCAAGTGAGGCAGATCAGACAGAAAGATGCGCACTAGCTGGGTGTTTTTACACATTTTTGGTGAGTTGCTTCACTTTCTTTCATTAGATATTGTTAAAGGAAGATCTAGCGTATTGAGTACAGTTTGAGTTTAGTTCATAATATAACTATAATCATACAGTAATAATAATACAATTAAATCAGTTATTGTCTTAATCATTGCCTTTGAATTTTCAAAAATCCTAAAATATCTTCCCTTATTTGCATCTGTCTTTTCCCATCAACAAGCGAGATTTTCTAAATTTCTCAGTTGTTTTCCTCGATAGCAAAGAGATGTAATGAAGTTTTGCAAAAGTCTCTTGTTTCTCAGACATTTAGAAAAAGCTCATCTCTCTTCATAACGTCTCAACGATGTGCTCATGTTTGCAATCTGAAATCGCAATATGAACCTGAGGAACGATTTATTTTTGTGATCCGAGCCGCTATTCACATTCATTTTACTCTTACTGTATGAATGCTATCGTTATTAATCTTAATGATTGTTTCAGTGTCATAAACATATTAGATGCTGAATTTGATACATTTCTAAAACAATATATATACTGTGTTGAAAGAAACGCATAACAAGTAACGCGAGTCACGTAATCTGATTACTTTTTCAAGTAATTAGTAAAGTAATGCATTACTTTTAAATTGACAGCAAAATATCTGAGATACTTTTTCAAAAAAGTAACTCGAGTTATTTTATTTTCCCCATGTATTGACTGATGTGTCTCCTGTCTTCATGATGAGAGAAACCAGGAGTCGTTGTGTGTGTGTGTGTGTGTGCGCGCGCGTGAGTGTGTGTGTGTGTGTGTGCGCGCGTGAGTGTGTGTGTGTGTGTGCGCGCGTGAGTGTGTGTGTGTGCGCGCGTTCGTGTGTGTGTCGTGTGTGTGTCGTGTGTGTGAACATGACGATTATTTTAGATTTAGACTAAATGTGAGCATTTATTAATCGCACTGTCACAAAAACAGATTCAGTTTTCCCCAAAAAGAATAAAATTGAAATGCAAAATCAGAACACAAACCTGCAATAATTAAATAAGTTAAATAAAACATATCTCACTTTACTGATCAATGCACACGCTTCAATGATTAAATTCAGCCAAACTGATTTCAGATTTTTCGTTGTTATTGCTGAAGTAAATGTTAAACTTTGATCTTTTAATCCAGAATTGCAGCAGCTGACAGATTAGTGTGAGCTCGACTGACACGCGTCACTTTCCGTTTCCTTTTGTTTTAAAAAAAACAACAATTAAACAAACAAGCCCAGATAAACAGGTAAACAAGTCCTTACATATATATATATATATATATATACAGTGTTGGGGAAAGTTACTTTGAAAAGTAATGCATTACAATATTTCGTTACTTCATCTGGGCTGGACTTGTTTGATTAATTGTTTTTTAAATAAGTGAAAGACTATTTTTAGGCAAATGTAACAGCAATATTTAAATAAAAAGGCTGAAGGAAATGCAAATATAACATTCTATATATTATTTTCTCAGTGTGAACAACATTCTAAATTCTAAAGAACGTTTTTACACTATAAATAATCTTTTGTGGAAGTTAAAGATTCTATGGATGTTACAGATTCTTTATCTTAAAAATCTGCATTTTAAAATAATTTAAGTATTTTATTTTATGGACTATTGCCTAAATCAAATTAAGAAGTGTTTCTTTTTTATTTATTATATGTTATTATACTTTCAGCTGTACTTCTTTTGTGTGATCATGGGATGTTCTCCACGCCATCACCCTTTACTTCAGAGAAGACCACAATTAAAACATCAAACACGTCCCACTCCAACACTACTGTGACAACAGGAGAAACAGGAGCGTTTGTAGATGATGCAGATGATGAAGAAGATGAAGAGATGTCAACTGGTGATACTGAACCTCCCATAGATTGGATCAATGAAACCACCTCGAATCCAGACACTGAATTTAAAGGATGGGACAGAAACAAGACTGAGGTGATCCATTCGACGGCCCGTCCAGAGAGCACCACAACCACAACCATCGCCATCGGCGTGAAAAGGAAGGATGAACCTGAAAAAGGTTGGAAGAAACATCATAATGTTAAAAGTTTGAAGGGTTTTGAAATATTTTGTTTGATGGTTATTATGGGCAATGGAAACTGTTGTCAACTGTGTGTTAGAGTGAATATCTCTTAATATCTCTTAATGTATAGTAAAGTGCTGAATTTATTAGATGATAAATACAGTAAAACAGTTATTTTAAATTAAAATAATATTTCACAGATTTTATTGTATTTATAATAAATAAATGACATTTTACAATATATATTCACATAGAAAACAGCTGTTTTACACTGATATAATATTACACTGTTTTACTGTATTTATCATCTAATAAATTCAGCTTTAATCACAGGAATAAATGACACTTTACTATATATTCACATAGAAAACAGCTGTTTTACACTGATATAATATTACACTGTTTTACTGTATTTATCATCTAATAAATTCAGCTTTAATCACAGGAATAAATGACACTTTACTATATATTCACATAGAAAACAGCTGTTTTACACTGATATAATATTACACTGTTTTACTGTATTTATCATCTAATGAAATCACAGGAATAAATTACACTTTACTATTTCACAATATTACTGATTTTACTGTATTTCTGATCAAAGAAACATTACACCTCAAGAACAAATGTATAATTGCACATGCGCTGCAAAGAAGTCTCTAGCAGTTGAGAAAAGGGCAGAAGTGTGAGTGAAAGGTTTCTCTCAGATCTGTGCGGTTAAAGTGTATGTGTGTGTGTGTGTGTGTGTGTGTGTGTGTGTGTGTGGGTGTGAACTTCCCCGTGTGTCTTTCTGAGCATCAAAAAATCTCTCCCTTTCTCTCTCTCTGACTGTTTCATTGAAACACTTGTGTGTAATTATAGCAGCATATTTACCAGCTTCTCTCAGCTTCACCCAAAACTAATATGTTTTAAAGATGATCATTAATGCATGCCTCAGATGATCTGGTGTTTGCTGGTTTGCGGTAACGTGAGCGTTCCTCTGTTTCAGATGCAGGGTCGTCTTCAGGGTCGATCACAGGAGGTGAGCATGATTCTGCTGAGCGGAAGAAAGAAAACACATCCTTTCTTTCGGTCTCGCCCTTTACTTTGACACATTTAATCTGTTTTCACATTTAAACAATGTCCCGTTTCAAACTAAACACCTCATGTTTTTGACAGGCATCGTCATTTTGGTCATCATCATCATCCTGATTGTTCTCCTGCTTTCCGTTTTGTATTTTTTAAGAAAGAAAGGAAGGGTAAGATTTTCAGTTTTTTGTATTTTGTCCATTTTGGATCTGTTAGAAATCCCAGTGAACGTCAGGCATAGTTTCCTTATTAAATCTCATGAGAAAGATTCACAATAAACCTTTTGCCGGCGTTAAGATCATTTATTAGACAATTTATGAACAACACTGAAGGCTGATATTTATACACACACATCGAGTCTGAATGATCTGCTGTATTCTCCCGTTCTCTTGCAGAGTTACTCGTTTGATCTGACTCGTGTCGACGGACCCGCAAATGATTACGACACTCCGCTGAACCAACAAGGCATCAGCTATGAACAAACCAACAAAGGTGAGTGTGAGTTAAACACTAAAAACACACCTGAACATTCAGGGGAAACTGTCTTGGTTTGCATGTGTGTGTGATGCGTTTGCGTTCTCTCGGGTCACACACTCCGTCACTCTCTCTCTGCTCAGATCTGTCTGTGTGTCTGGACTGCGAAGCGGAGGATAAGTCAGAGGAGAAGAGCAGCCCGACAGCCAATGGGTGTGCAGGAGACAAACCTGATCCAACACCTGTCGATACAAATGGTAATGAATACTTTAAGACTTGTTCATTATTACGCTAGAGCGCATGAGCACTGTAACACATCAGCAGTAAGTGTTCATGTGCTTTATCAGATATTACCTTTCAGACTGTGTAAATCATAAACATGTATATAAAAGTTTTAAATGAGAGCAGAGTAGACCAATCACAACAGACGGGATCCTGTGACCAATCAGAGCAGAGAAGGCTCTTGTAAAGGCGGGTTTTAGAGAGACTGAATGCTTTATCGAATGGTGTTCAGAGCTGAAGCTGCAGTGAATATTATGAGAAAAAGAAAGTGTTGTTTGAGCTTGGAAGCATGTAAAGCTGTGTGTGAGACTCCAAAACAACATCAGGAACCTTTCAATCAGCGTAACAGGGCACTTTAACACAGAGTCGAGGGAAATATCATTTCAAATTCACTTATACAGTGGAGTTTGGTTATGTCGACGGTCTCGGGGGTTGCAAAAAAGAGTTGAGATAACCGATGATCAAGAAAACCAACAGCCAATACGGCGATTTATTTGAAGAAGCGATCGGCATGATATGTTTGCTAACAACAAAAGGCATATGTGCACCAACTAACAGCTGAGATTTACCAGAATACAATAAAAACACCTTCCATTCTCCATACAAACCTTTAATTATATTCTCCAACATTGCAAACACAATTTCACTCACAGTGTAAACAGTCATAACATATTCGTGAGGTCATCACGCTGTACTGGATTGATACTTTCTTGTGTTCTGCCTGTCTAATGTGCTTTCTCAACAAATTCGGCTTCATCCCGTCTTTTAATAACCGTGTTCTTCAATCCGCAGCGGCGCTGAGCAGAGCGCGTGTCAGAACAAAAGCAGGATGTGTGTGTGTGTGTGTGTGTCTATCTAAGCCTCATACTCATTGGTCGTTACCGCTCGTTACTGACCAATGTCAAAATATTTGAGAAAACCAATCAAATCAGAGAAGGCGGGCTTTATGTGCACACAGAAGCGGATGCGGCTTTGGGATGCGGCAGCACTTGCTGCTCATTGAGAAGAGTAAGAACGAGATGTGCTTTCACTTCAGAGAGTCTCCAAAAGTCTCCAATAACTCCAGATAAAGTCGTTAGATTTGTCGCTAGTCGCTTTTTTGAATATGTGGTCTGAATACTCGCTAAATATAGCGACAAAGGCGCTAAGTTGGCAACACTGTCTGTGAATTCTTCTGCGGCTGCGCGGCACCACTGGAGATTCACGTGCAACGCAAACTCAGCGCATGCGCAGTGAACTCGGTACGATCTTCGTCACGAGATAACCATGTGAAGTGGCGAATTTGTCCCTCTTTTGTGCTCGAGATAATAGGGTTCAGTGACATTAAAGAATCGACGTAACCGATAAGAAAATACTAAGACAAATAGGGAGTTTGGAGTTTAAGCGTGACTCGAGATAAGTGAACTCCACTGTATTTCTCAACATCTCTTCTTGGTTACTGTTTTCATCACTAATATCGTCTTCATTGGCAGTGAGCGAGTTGTTTGTTCACTTTATTCTTCCTGTTATTCTGTTAAAGACGAGAATGTTCCGGAAGAGAACAGTTTCTCCTCCAGCTTCAGCTCCCCTCCTCCCATGAAGAAAGTGGAGTTCAGTCTGGACCTGGATCTGATCGGAGGAGAGTCTGACCTGAATGACCTGAATGACCTGAATGACCTGAGCACCGCCGACTCCACCGACGAGCCGCACAATCAGAACAACAACAACGTCTCTAATGCTGGTCAGTAAACGCAAGGAAATCAGTTCTTATATGAACAGTAGAGGCCAAGAGTGAGTCCGGCCGAGGCAAAACTTCACTATATTATTACACATTTATTAAAGCATATTTTGTATTTTTGCTAGGTTTCGATGAAGTTGAAGATGCTTTTTCCTGTGAGCTTTTTGTTTTTCTATGCATTAAATATAATTTTTGCATTCATTTATCACTGATCAACGTGCTTTGGGTTGATTTTGGACTCTTTTATGTTGGAGTGAGTCTAAGTGTGTGTATTGTTGTAAGTGTGCGGTGTTCATGTTTTCTGCAGGGCGAGGAGCGGCAGACGAGACGTTCACTGAAATCAGTCTGGATGAACCCAAGCATCAGGCGTAGAGCGAGTCTCCAGTGCGACGCTCACGATTGCGTGTCCTTGGTTCTCCGATTCAAACTATTTCTCCTCAGAATACCTCGATCCGGCGTGTGCAGAGCGATGTTTCATCATCCTGACTTCATGTTCTGTTTCATCTGCTGCTACAGATGATTGTAAACTGTACATAAAAGACTGGAGTCTTCGGTTCAAATGTGTGTTAAAAATGAGTATACAAATGCTGTATAAAATAATTTGTGGATATAATAAACATTCAGTGTATTAATGTAATAACCTGCTGTGTGTGTGTGTGTGTGTGTGTGTGTGTGTGTGTGTGTGTGTGTGTGTGTGTGTGTGTGTGTGTGTGTGTGTGTGTGTGTGTGTGTGTGTGTGTGTGTGTGTGTGTGTGTGTGTGTGTGTGTGTGTGTGTGTGTGTGTGTGTGAGTGTGCTGTCATGTGTGTGAGTGTGTGTGTGTCTGTTGTCATGTGTGAGTTTCCCCTTGAGGGTGTGTGTGTGTGTGTGTGTGTGTGTGGTATCATGTGTGTGTGTGTGTGAATGTGAGTGTGTGTGTGTGTGTGTGTGTCTGTGTGTGTGTGTGTGTGTGTGTGTGTGTGTGTGTGTGCGGTAACATGTGTGAATGTGTGTGAGTGTGTGTGTGTGTGTGTGTTAGTGTGTTTTGTGAGTGTGTGTGTGTGTGTGTTGTCATGTGTGTGAGTGTGTGTGTGTCTGTTGTCATGTGTGAGTTTCCCCTTGGGTGTGTGTGTGTGTGTGTGTTAGTGTGTTTTGTGAGTGTGTGTGTGTGTGTGTTGTCATGTGTGAGTACAGTTTTTTACACTCGCTCAATATTTCTCAATATTTAAATCACTTTTTCAAAACTTTTGCATGACCTTCATCTTCAGTTCGTTTCATTGATGTTCAATCAACTCAAACAGCAAAAGATTCTTCCAACAAACACAACCTAAAACACAAACAGAGGATCATTACACAATGTTTTCTTTTGTCAAACATCAATGACACTTTCTATTATTTTAAAAATTAATTTACATTATCAAAGTTTGCATTTCAGCACAAAATTCCTAAGTTTTGTAAAAGATGATGATTTTGATAATTTGATGATAACTTCCCCTTTTATAAAGATGTTAATGACATTGAAAGACTCACAAAGTGCTTTTGTAAGTCGCTTGGACAAAAGCGTCTGTTAAATGCATGAATGTTAATATAAGTAAAGTTTGTAAGTACATTTTATTTATAGAGCACATTTAAATTCAGCACTAAAGAACAAAAGAAAATCACAAAATACAAAAATGAAAAAATATACAAACATTCAAAACAACAGTTAACCGTATATAAGTTAATAGTCAGGAAAGGCTAGAGAGTAAAGCTCTATATTTAAAATCAGAAATGCGAGCTCTTAATGTCAGATGGAAACTGATTCTGCAAAAGCTCGTCAGCTTTCAGTGTGAGGCGTGAGCGTGGGACGCGCAAGAGAGCTTTACTGCCAGACGAATTCAGATCAAATCCAAGGCATGATAGAAGGATAATGTGATCTTCTGTGTCAACCTGCACTCAAACCCAGTCAAATGTCATTCATCACTTTTAACAAAGCTGTGATGAGTTGTAAAGCCTGATTGAACCTGAGTTCAGCTCAAAAAATGAGCTGTATTATGAGAACTTTTTCCAATGCTTTTGAAAGCAATTGCAATTTTGAAATGATTTCTTGTTGATGCATTATGGGAAATCAGTCAAGCACCAGCGGATGTGCTAAAATGGTGGACTTGGCTTGTGGTCTTGTGCTCTAGTTAGGAATCCAGCCCATAGTTAATATTAGTTCATTACAATGACCTGATTTCCTTTATTCACGTGCATCAGAGCTGTATGGATTAATTCTGCCTGTATGTAAATGTCAGAAGCATCTGTGGTGGATTCCCCTCATCAGCGCATGAAAGAGTGATCTTTAAAAACACACTCCTGGAATGAGTGAGCGTCTCTAAAGATAGACGAGGGACTCCCCGTTCTGAAGGGAAATGCCGGATATTAGTTTATATTTTACTCTAAAACTACCTCAAGTTCATTAGCCTTGAAAGTTTCTGAAACCAAAGCCAACATTGGGTTTCATTCACTAACTCTCAGTATAATACACTGTATAAGTGAGAGACAGCGCTCTCTGCTGGTGACAATGAAGATAAATAGATAGATAGATCAAACACACACTCATATACATATATTTGAATACAATTCATAATGTAACAAATGTAAAGTCGAATTAATAACAAAATGGAGATTAGGAAAAAAAAATTGTTCAGTCAGTCCCTAAATCATTATTCGTTTCGGCGCACAGCTGGAATTTCCCGACGCGCCCTTGGGTGCCGAGCATGCGCAGATCATCGCTTCGCCGCTAGAGGCCGCTGTTTCGTGCGAGTTCGTGTAACAGCAGCTGAAGGCCGAAAACATCCGACACCATGGCTCCGTCTCACCGCTTCTCCTCGCGTTTTATACCGTCCCAACGCGCCTCTCGCTCATACAACAGACTCTAGGGTTTATTAAACCACACAAGGCGAGTGTTTTACACATTGCACTCAGTTACTGCGGCGCGCAAAGAGGGAGATTATGGAGTAGACGCGCGACTCGCGGCCGCATCATAACAATACTCGTGCCATGGCACTGTCTGTGATCCAGGCGTGTCGCAGTCTGGCGCTGTCCACCTGGCTGCTGTCCTTCTGCTTCGTGCATCTGCTGTGCTTGGACTTCACGGTGGCGGAGAAGGAGGAGTGGTACACGGCGTTCGTCAACATCACGTACAAGGATCCGGACACGGCGGAGGTGCGCACGGAGAAGACGGAGTGCGGGCGCTACGGGGAGCACTCGCTGAAGCGCGAGGCCAGGGGTGTGCTGGCGATGCCCGCCGCGCCGCAGGACAGGCACGCGTGCGATCCCAACTGCAGGTTCACGCCGCGCGAGGACGGCGCGTGGATCGCGCTCATCGGGAGAGGGAACTGCACGTTCAAGGATAAAATCAGACACGCGGTGGGACACAACGCGTCAGCTGTGGTCATATTCAATGTGGGGTCCTCCAACCCCAATGAGACCATCACCATGCCTCACTCAGGTGATTATGGTTATGACAGCTGGTTATGACTGATGGCTAGTGGTTATGACTGGTTATGAGTGATGGGTAGTTGTTATGACTGGTTATTATGCATGTCTGGTTGTGACAGGTTATGACGGTTATGAGTGATTGCTGATGCATGTGTGCTTATGCATGTCTGGTTATGACAGGTTATGACTGATGGTTAATGCATGTCTGGTTATGACAGGTTATGACTGATGGTTAATGCATGTGTGCTTATGACAGGTTATGACTGATGGTTAATGCATGTGTGCTTATGACAGGTTATGACTGATGGTTAATGCATGTCTGGTTATGACAGGTATGACTGATGGTTAATGCATGTGTGGTTATGACAGGTTATGACTGATGGTTAATGCATGTGTGGTTATGACAGGTATGACTGATGGTTAATGCATGTGTGGTTATGACAGGTATGACTGATGGTTAATGCATGTGTGGTTATGACAGGTTATGACTGATGGTTAATGCATGTCTGGTTATGACAGGTTATGACTGATGGTTAATGCATGTGTGCTTATGACAGGTTATGACTGATGGTTAATGCATGTCTGGTTATGACAGGTTATGAGTGATGGTTAATGCATGTGTGCTTATGACAGGTTATGAGTGATTGTTAATGCATGTCTGGTTATGACAGGTTATGACTGATGGTTAATGCATGTGTGGTTATGACAGGTATGACTGATGGTTAATGCATGTCTGGTTATGACAGGTTATGACTGATGGTTAATGCATGTGTGGTTATGACAGGTATGACTGATGGTTAATGCATGTCTGGTTATGACAGGTTATGACTGATGGTTAATGCATGTCTGGTTATGACAGGTTATGAGTGATGGTTAATGCATGTGTGCTTATGACAGGTTATGAGTGATTGTTAATGCATGTCTGGTTATGACAGGTTATGACTGATGGTTAATGCATGTGTGGTTATGACAGGTATGACTGATGGTTAATGCATGTCTGGTTATGACAGGTTATGACTGATGGTTAATGCATGTCTGGTTATGACAGGTTATGACTGATGGTTAATGCATGTGTGCTTATGACAGGTTATGAGTGATTGTTAATGCATGTCTGGTTATGACAGGTTATGACTGATGGTTAATGCATGTCTGGTTATGACAGGTTATGACTGATGGTTAATGCATGTCTGGTTATGACAGGTTATGACTGATGGTTAATGCATGTCTGGTTATGACAGGTTATGACTGATGGTTAATGCATGTGTGCTTATGACAGGTTATGACTGATGGTTGATGCATGTGTGCTTATGACAGGTTATGACTGATGGTTAATGCATGTGTGCTTATGACAGGTTATGACTGATGGTTAATGCATGTGTGCTTATGACAGGTTATGACTGATGGTTGATGCATGTGTTATTAGGTGTTATGATGATCTAGTTATGTGTGCTGTTCAATGTATAAGCCAACTGATTTGTGCATATGTAGTTATTTGTGATATTAAGCGCATATATGTTTTGGTAAATGTATTGATGAATGCATTAATTTTTAAATACGATAGCTAAAGGATACGTGCTTGTTAGATGGTTAATGCATATCTAGCTGTGTGCATATGATTGGATGAGTGCATATATAGTTATGTGTGATATAGTGTTGGTAAATCCACATTAGGTTATGCATCATGGTGAACACGTGTCATGCATGTGTGAGTGTGTGTGATGTGAATGAGTGTATGTTTTGAAAATAAGATGGTGAATGATGAATGCTGGTCATATGAGACTCAGCTGTGCAGAAATGTTAGCTTAAGTTTGAGTTATTCACCTGTTGCTTTATTTCAAGCGGTGTTTTTGTCTCTTAAAACACACTTCTCATCATGTTACTGTGCTTTTACTCTACCCATCCAGAGTAATATGAATTATGCCATCATTAAAACAGTGATTTATGTCATTAACATGGGCTCTGTGACGTAAAGTGTGTGTTTTGTGTGTTCTGTATCAGAAAGCTCTCGTTAAAGTTCAGGCAGGAAAGTGTGTAACTGCTCCAGAGTCTGCAGGCGTCCAGCTGTGTTTGCGTGTTCTCCCACATCTGGAAGTCGTGAGCGACGCTTTAGACACGCTGTTGCATTCAGACTCGACCGGTGACATCACCGCTGTGCTCGTTCCTCGTCTCAGAGGAAACGTGTGACCGCTTTATCGGACACTTTCTATCTCCTGTGAAGTTTGCAGAAATGTTGCTCGTTTAGTTCCTCTCTTTGTTCTGAATCGGTACGTCAGCGTTTCCCTCTCTTGCTCTCTTTGTAGTTTGCCTTTGTTTTGGGTGGAGGAGGTTTGCACTCGCAAGATTTTCTGCTTCAAATGACATTTTAATCTTACGTTTAACCCTTTGACGCGTACGATCAATACATTTTATTTTATAACACAGGAATCCTTATATACTATAATTGTGTGTGTGTGTGTGTGTGTGTGTGTGTGTGTCTATGGCAATTAAAAACATGTTTTTCCATTGTTATTAGCACTAATAAGGGAGTTTTTTAGAGGGCTGACACAGATAAAATTTGTTGCTGTTATTTCTGAAGGAAAACGATGATTTGAGATACGAGCAACTCGAGTCACAAGCTCGTCCTGGAATGGATTATGCTCGTATCTCAAGGCATTACTGTACTAATATTTTTAATTAATTTATGAAACTGCCCCTATTTTCTGATTCCTGATTTTGTTTCGGCGTCTCCTAAAACAGGTTTACATGCATCCAAGCTCAAAAAACGCTTGAGTTGTCCAATAATATACATTGTTTTTCTCCTAATTTCACATTGAGTCTGAAAACGGATTGTTTGACGATTCAGTCTCTCTAAACTCCTCCTTTCCGTGAGCTTCCTCTGCTCTGATTGGTCGACCACTTACTGCGCGTGAGTTTCAGCACTTAGAGACAGGCAATATGCAAATGTGTTACATTATTACATCAGTTTGTAACAGGAAGTGAGACTGGAATTACTGACGACTCGTTTCAGAATCGATTCTTTCTTTTAGGAGACAATAACTTCATCTTTCTTTGATCTTTGCAGCACTTTTACCTTCACAATCAGCTATATTACGCGTGGCATTGAAAGGGAATATCAGAGGAAGTCTTGACCTGTGTGTGTTTCAGGCATCAGTGATGTGGTGGCCATCATGATCCCCGAGCCGAAGGGCCGTGAGCTGGTTCTGCTGATGGAGAGGAACATCACGGTGCACATGCACATCACCATCGGGACACGCAACCTCCAGAAATACGTCAGCCGCACCTCCGTGGTCTTCGTCTCCATCTCCTTCATCATCCTCATGATCATCTCTCTGGCCTGGCTCGTCTTTTACTACATCCAGCGGTTCAGATACGCCAACGCCCGGGATCGCAACCAGGTACAAACCCACCGAACGGCCGAGAGTACAAATGCTTCTTCCGTAAATATCGGAGAAAAGAGACGTCTTTGCTCAAAATGACCATGAATGTGAAGATTAAATGGGGCTGTATGAAAATAAAATTTGATATAAAATAAAATTGCACTATGCCTTAGTGTACTTAAGATAGCCGTAAATATTCGTGTTGTCATTTTACAAGTGTAATGTAAAATCAAATTAGTATTTTTTTCTTAAATATCTTTTTAAAATTACAGTTAAATGTTACATTAATATTTATCCTAA